>CAWUFW010008618.1:600000-867863 GCA_963921515.1 Calotriton arnoldi
TGGGTGTAGACATATCCCATATAGCATAATAACTGTTTTTCTTTCTGGGAAGTAATTAATTTTGCACCTTCAGTCATTCTGTTTCAAATGCTATGAGAAATGTATATAAAAAATATTAAATGTATTGTAATTGTTTTTATTGTAATACACATTTCCATATACAAAATTATACTTACACGCTTGAATATGTTGAACTTTTTTTTGACGCTGAGGCGTTTCTGTTGGTGCTTGACTTTAGCGTTTCTTTTTATTTCCTGCAGAAAAAAATAAATAATTTTAATACATTTGTTTAACAGCATTTTCTGTATTTTGGGGTTTGTGTTGTTAGTGGGCGCTTTAGGTTGGGACGTTTAGGTGTCCATTACGATACCGGGCGGAATAAAATCCGCCATCTACCATAGCGGTAAAAAACCGCCCGCCTACACCTTCTGAATACCGACCGAGCAATCACGATGTCGCGAAGCGAACACCGCCCGCGGCGGAAAAAACACACAAAATACCGCCCATCCATGTCCGAGTCGAAGTCCATCCGTCCGCCACGGATGCAAACCCGCAAGACAACCCAAAACCGCCCGCCCTGACTACCGAGACACCGGCCATGAAATTAGGATCTTCCCGACATGAGCGCGGCAAATCCACAAATACACCGCCCGCCATCGTAAACAACAGTGATGAAAATGGACACGGCGGAAGCCCTGGCGGCCACGTCCCTGCACAGAAACCATCCGCGGACCAAAGAAACACACACAACATGGCCAACAAGTCAACACAGCAAGCCACGCACAAATACCCAAACACAGTACACATCCCGAAAACACATCCCCCCTGGACAAACAAATAAACTACAAATCCCAGAACACCAGCCACAACACACCTGAAAACAACAGCACATCATGACACACCCGCATAGGTAAGTACAAATTCAGCCCCTTCACAGACCACAATCCCTTGCAACACCACAAACTGAGGATGAGAGCACAGAACACAGCGAGACAGAAAGGACAGGAGCACACCACAGACACGCACCCACCACCACCAAACACCGGCCCCACAAACCCCCTGCACATCACACACCACACACACACACCGCACCAGCACCACAAACACAAAACCACACACCATGGCAGCACAGAGAATGCCCAAGTTCACTTCCACTGAGCTGACGGTCATGGTCAACGAGATCATCAAGGTGCACCCACAAATCTATGGGAACCAGGTCCAACAGACACCACTATCCACCAGAAACCGGATGTGGAGCAGGATCGTAGACCAGGTCAATGCAGTCGGGAACGTGCCACGCAACAGAGCCAAAATCACCAAGAGGTGGCACGACATGAAAAGAGTGGTCAAAAAGAAGGAGGCCAAGAATCGGCAGCTGGCTGACAGGACTGGCGGAGGAAATCCCGCGCTATTTAAGACCTTCAAGGCGTGGGAGGAGAAGGTGCGAGGCATCCTACATCCGGAGAGTCTCACCGGAATACCAGGGGGAGTGGAGGCTGGTAAGTACAAACAAATGTATACCAGCACACCGCTATGTACTCACATGCACTACCACTATGCCATAGCTCCGAGGGACAAACACCCCCATGTCAAGTACACAATACACAAGACATCACTCACACATGCAACAGACTAACTAACAAAACCATGGGGGCATGTGTACAGTCAGCCAGCACCGCAACTCCCACCAGGTCCCCTTGTGCTCCAGATGCGCCAGAAGGAGCACTCCCCACACCCACACTCATGTGTCAGCCATAGCTGCACCAACCAACAAGTAACAGGTAAGTAGCCTGAACACAAAGTCAGTGGGTCGGAGGGGGACAGCTGAAGTACAACACCCACCAGGCCCCTAGTCCTACAGCACAGCAAGGTGGAGCACAGCCCACACCCATGTGTCAGCCACTGCAGTGCACACCTTCAGCCGACAGGTAGAAATCTTACCGTACATGGAGGGGTTTCTGTGGGTGGTAAGCCATCACCACAACACACAACACCGCCCCCACTCCCACAGACCAGCAAGATGGAGCACCCCTCCCTCCCAGTACCATATGGCATCCATTGCATTGCGCCCTCCAAACCAACAAGTAGTTAGAGTACTGTACAGGGCGGGGTGTCTGTAGGCATGAGGACAGTATTACGACTAACATTTGGGAAATGTCACGTAGCAGAGGAACACGCAGCACTGCTCCCTGTCATAATCATGTGACCAATGTGCACACGGACATGTATTACAGAGTCATAGCCCACATGAGCCATCACAAATACAGCAACACCCATGGAGCCACGTCTGCATGCACAAGTCCCACTGGAGCACTGTCCCACACGGCGGGCACTGTGCCACCCATCACACACATCAGCAACACCATCGAAGTCCTGTCCATGTAGTCCTTACTGCCTGTTCCCCACAAAACGTACAACATCGCCCATGTAAGTCTAACCTGTCTAGAACTAACAGTGTGGAACCCCAGTAATGCACATAAACACCACTGGACCCATGAAACACACAGCCACACAATGCACATCCAACATACCATCCATCTCATCTGTCAGCCCCAGTGTCATGAAAGGTATGTCATCGGAACAGCTGGCCCTCACACAGTAGTTCTGCAAAGATACCTGCCCATCACAAATAATGTGTCTGCATTGACTGAAGCGCACATCACACTGATTTACAACATACATAATATAGTCAACACCCCAAGAGCACTGCATTGCTGCACATGGCCGAGGGTAGCACGCACACCAAGGAATTGGCCCCTCTGCAATACGTCGTGTGGCACACAACCATCACTCACTCACTACAATGCTTGCAGTGTAATGTCCATAAATGATAACAGTGAGCAGACATGCTGGGGATGTCAGATATACACACACCTTTGTCTCTGCACTGTCATGTTGCCAAAACACATGTCCCGTTCTGCACACATATGTCACAGTATGTACCCTAAAACCATATTGCACCTCAAAAGCGTTGAGGGGGCTGTACCCCTTTTGCCATCTGCGTTTCTAAGCGTTCCATTTGAACACCAAAACCATATTTCACCTCAAAAGCGTCGATGGGTCTGGAGCCCGCATACACCCAAGCCACAAAATGTAGGAGTACAGCAACACACACTGATTGTCATCGCTAATCCGCCCCATGCCACATGAACACAACACACAGTTCCATTGCCTTGCTCACGCATACACACATCGTACATCCACACACACGCCACTGGGAAACCTGTGCACGACAGTGCACAAACTGTGAATGTCAGACAACCAATACAAACTTTGCAAGGTGCAACACAATAACCTATCTCATTCTCCCCACAGGTGCCAAACAGCTGGATGCTGGAGAGGGAGACAGCAGCCAGCACAGCCAGTCCGCAAGCCCCCGACCCGGACTCACGGATGTAGAAGACCTGGACACCTCTTCGGACGAGGACCACCTAGCAGGCCCGTCTGGAGTGGCAGGGCCCAACCGTTCCCCAGGGCCCCTCCTACCCACCAACACATCACCCAGGGCTGCTGACCAGTCACAGACCCCTGCTGCCACGGTCGTTGCGGCCAACACCACCGCCGCAACAACCACCACCACCACCACCACGCCATCCCTGGCCACAGCACCTGCGCAAGGGGTGGCATGCCCGTCGTGCTCGACCCTGGGAGCCAGACAGAGGACCGTGGTGACCAATGTGGCGAGTGGGCAGGTCGGTGGCAGCAGTACTGGTGGGAGGAGCAGGGTCAGGCCAACGCCATCTGAGCCTGGGAGCCAAGCCCTGCCGCAAATCTCAAGAGTCCTTGGGGCCTATGAAGAGGCCCAAGGACAATGGGCCAGGTCGGCTGCCAACACGCGGGAGGTCCTTGTGGTGTTGAGGTCCATGGACGCCCATATGGGCCAAATCGCGACCCGTATGGACAAACTTGTGGACCTCATGGCTCAGCAGGTGTTGGGGGGGAGGGCCCAAGCAAGGCCAGCCACACCACCGCCGCCACCACGTGCTGTGGTGCAGGGTCGTGCAACATCTAGTTCCCCTGCGTCCACAGCGAGTGAGCAGTCCACAGCCACCACCAGCAGCCCACCAACACAACCCCCCCCTACCAAACGTGGAAGGGGCCGTCCGAAGAGGAAACAGGTGTCCAGAGAGGACTACGCACGCTCCAAACGCCAGTGAGTCAGCCAGCCACCCTGACCACCTACTGCACTGACTTTGACTACGATCCTACCCCACACTGCCATGTGAATGGCATGTGTCTGTTGGACTGTGGACATAGAACTTCATGGGTACACCTTGACCATCACGCAGCCATGTCCGTCAACTCATTGTCACAGCATGCACCACTTCTGTCATCACCTTGCACACAATCACATTTCACCGCTGTAAATAAATACACCTTGATCACAATCTGCTTCATGTGCCCTGGGTTTAATCAACGATGTGCAACCGCCAACATGAGCAGGAATGCCTCTGCTATGTGGAATGTAGATAGGCCAGGAGATGTTGTAGGGACCTAGGGGTGAAAATCAGAACAAGAGTCCATTCAATTAGTGTGTCACACACCCATCACACAGTACTTGTCACCAACTACATGCAATGTACACACATCTCACAGAGCAACGGGGCACAATGCCACAGCCATTGTCAGTGGCATACTACCCTGGACATGGACCATTGCCACACAGCACTCAGTGAACAAAAGGCCTCCGTCACAATGCACACATACACCTGCACAACTACAGCTACATCAGCCGTCGTACATGGTCACTCACCTTCAAGTGAAGTAGCGGGCGATGAGCTGCTGACGCACATTCACAGCTTCCTCCTCTCCACTGTCCTCTTCACTGGACCCGTCCTGGTCTGCAGGCGGGGGCCCGGGCTGATCACCGTCATCCACTATTAGGGGGATCTGCTTGCGAATAGCCAGATTGTGCAGCATGCAGCATGCCACAACTATCTGGCACACCTTCTGTGGGGAGTACGCCAGTGCACCCCTGGTGCGGTCCAGGCATCTGAATCTGGACTTCAGGAGGCCAAAAGTCCGCTCCACCACACGTCTGGCCCTGCCATGTGCCTCATTGTAGCGGACATCAGCTGGTGTCCGAGGATTACGTAATGGGCTGAGCAGCCAAGGCCCATTCGGATAAGCAGAATCCCCTGGGTGTGAGATTAGTTGCAATTCCAACTGTCCCCAAGACAGCATCGCACAACAGCCACGCTACACGAGTACACATACTCACCAACAATCCAAGCACGGTCCGGTTGCAGATTGGTCATCAGACGTGGTAGGATGCTGTTGCGCATGATGTGCGAGTCATGGGCCGATCCTGGAAACTTCGCACACACGTGTGTAATGACCATGTCCGCAAGGCACACCACTTGCACATTCAGGGAGTGGGTGTGCTTCCTATTCCGATAAATGTGCTCCAGGGCCTGTGGTGCTACAAGGCCAATATGGGTGCAATCTATTGCACCAACAACGTGGGGGATCCGTCCAAGGGCATAGAAATCACCCTTCACTGCCGCCAATTCACGAGCCCTGGGGAATCGTATGTACCTGTTCCTGTACAGCATCATAGCTGACAGTACATCACGTAGCACCATGCTGAACATGGGCTGGGACATCCCACTTCCACTGCCCACTGTGTGTTGGAATGACCCAGTGGCGAAGAAATGTAGTGCAGCCATCACCTTAGCCGTGGGGGTAAATGCAGTCGGATACACCCTGCGAGGACGGAGGTGGGGTTCCAACAAGGCACATAGGCGATGCAGGGTGGGTCGGTCCAGTCGGAATTTCCGGATTACCTCCACGTCCTCCATGTCTGACAGCAATTGGTAGGGGCGATGTATGTTTGGTCTCCTCCTAGGAAAGATGGAAGTGGACACATGTCAAAGCAACACGCCACATGGCATTTCCACAAACACAAAACAAAAATGACTGACCAAGCAATTGAATCACAGAACAGCTGACAAGTAGGGACAGCACAACCACAATACACTTACACAGGTCCCCTTACCAATAGCAATGATCAGTGACACAAACCATTGCTATCAGCATGCACATGGGGATTTAGGCCTTAACAACTTGTAAGGCATGACGATGATATCAGACTGCATATTTGGGAAGCGGCAACACCACGGCAATATAACTAGCTGCTGTGCCTGACACAGCTTCCGCGGCTGGGTGAGTATGGCACACACCAACAACGCAATGGACACAGGCTGAGCGGCAAAAACAAGTGGGTCCTGTTGCACGAGGGGATATGAGACAGTCATTGATGTCCCTACTTCACCCTATGTACAGCACTGTACGGATCACACCTCCAAAACACATTGACAGGTGTACACATTGACAGCTCCATGACAACACAGCTGTGTGATTGCAAATACACATCACAAGTGCCACGTAACGTAGCACGTGCCAAGTGGGAGATGTGCATAGTGAAAGATGGCATGTGTGTGCATATGCATGTCCCATGCTCCCATGCCAATGTGTACATGATGATGTGCCAACAGACATGTGGAGGCTGAGCACTGGCCGTCCCTGCCCATGCGCACAGCATGTTGTGGCCCTGTCCAGTGTGGACCTGCCCCCACACACAAGTCATGGCCACACCTGCAGATGCATTGTGCACATCATACTGTGTAGTGCACATGGCATCAGCGGACTGTACCCGGCATGGGCCAGGCCCTTACGGCCAACTCCAATGGCCCTCGCGGTTGCACCCTGCGTGTCCCGCAATGGAGGAAAGCGTCACGGGCCAGCTGGAAGGAGGCCATTGTCTTCAATTTAAGGAGGCAGACACGGTACACCAATTGCAGCGGCTTGGACCCACTGAAACTGCCCCATGGGGCTATATGACTGTGGGAGTGAGACCGGCATTACCACAGCTACCAGGGACTGCAGCCTGGCATCCCTCAACAACACCTGCTGCTGCCACCTGTCCACCTTAACGTCGATGACGCTGAAGATATGTCCAGGTCCACTCACCAGCGAGGAGCAGGAGATCCTGGATTCCGAGCTCCACGCACACTGCACATGGCTATCCCTTGCAAAAGTTGTGTGTGTGAGACAACCACAGTGTGTGTGGGAGTGCATGTGGGGGACACACATGTCGTTGATCCGCAGCACCAGGAGTCAGAGCCTGTGGGGTTCCAACATGCACTGCTCACCATGCTTACTGCAGGTGGCAGGGGTATGTGAGCTCCCGGGCGCTTTGCCATGTCTGTCCCTCCCGAGTGGTGGTACATGGCAACTTCATGTCAGACATCCAGTGACACAGCCAATTGGCAATGCAGGTCTCAGAGCACTTGTTGCTTGTGAGTATGGCAGGCTGGGGCCATGCTGCTCTTCTCAGTCCCAGCAGGCCTGGGCTGCACATTGACTGTACAATGCCAGTAGGTGACAATACAGACTGCCCAGTGGGTTACATGTGTCTCCTGTTCAGGACCCTCCGGAAAAGTGTCTCTGGTACTTGCACATCCGGCACACCGTGCAACAACAGTTGTGCTCGTGTGAATGACAGGTGGATGGCATGGGCTCATGGCCATTGTGGGCTGTCAGGTTGCAGTCTGTGTGAGTACTTTCCCATTCTGCTCCATGCAGGTATGTGTTTGGCCTAATTACATAGTGGACATCCTTGTCACCATCAGGATAGTGGTTGTGCACAACGCGAGTTGGGGCTATGATCACAGGGTGACACAGGCCATATGTAGTGCGATGTGCACTACATTCGTGGCACTATTTCGCGGATTCCTTTCCTGTACGCCAGCCATTGGGTGTTGATTGTGGTGGCTGTATACTATTGCACAGGTATCGTGCAACATGTGGATTTGGGTATGTTCTGTGCTGCTTCCCTTGCACATGTCTGTGTCATTGATGCCAGATGAGTGGGACCACCTCGCTCTCTCTCATGTGGCATCTCCCGTGGGTGCTGAGGGACAGGGGACGCTCAACAGTGGGGTGGCTTCGGATGTAGCAGCTGCACAGCTGCTGAGTGAGACAGTTGTGACCTGCGCCTCGGAGGGGCTAGACGTGTGCTGGATGAACCACAGGCCCAGTGTGCAATTTCGGCATTATCTGAAGACTGAGGTGATGCATCCATGTTGTATGACACAGGGGACGTGGACTCTGGGTCTTCTTCAGCCACGCGGAGGCGAATGACCGCCCTCCCATCCACTTCCACTGGTGCAGCACGTGTCGGCACAGGGATGAAGGATAGGGTGTCCTTCACACCAGGCACAGCTGCCCCTGCACATGTGACCCCTGCTGCCCCAGTGCTGGGTCTGTTGAGCTGATGCGCCATCTGTGCGTGCGGCAGTCAGCTCTCCTCACTTACGTCATTGCCCATGACATCACTTAGCCGCAGGAGACATGGATGATGGAGGGCCCACATGTACGCGTGGGTGGACTACACCAGACCGTCCAATGGTTGTCACCCCCAGTGAAGGTGTGCCTTCAACTGCGCCAATCTCAGTCTGACATTCCTGACCCGTTCCCCACCCCCCTGGGGAGTGGCACATCTGACGGCAGCAGTGCACGAGTCCTAAATCGGAGGAGTGGGGGGACGCTGACGTCCCGACCGGATGTGACATGTTGGAAGGTGGCTTGCACCGTCAGACTTATGGCCTCCCCTCGCTCACCCCAATATGCGTTTGCATCTGAGAAGCCAGCGCGTGCACAGGCAGCTCCGAGCTCACACCAGAGAGGCCAAAGAGTGTATGTGTGGGTCCATCTGAATGAGTTGTCTGTCTCGCGGTATAATCAGTGGTGGGACGCCGTCCACCTGCGTGGTACCCCGACTCAAGACCTGGACAACATTGACAATGCATGACAGGCTCCGCAGTCCGGATACACCACCTGCAACACACAGAGGCTGTAGCTGCCCTAGCGGCCCAGGACGCGTCCAACTGGAGCTAATGGACCCACACATTCACTCTTTGACCTCTCTGGGGCAAGCTTGGAGCTGCTTGTGCACGCGCTGGCTTCTCTGTTGCAATGGCATGTAACGTGTGTGGGGAAATAGGCAATGAGTGCGATGGTGCGAGCCACCTTCTGTGACGTCACTCCCGGGCGCGATGTGTGCGTCCCCCCACTACTTATATTTGACTTGTGCCATGCTGCACAATGAGGATGTGTTGCCTGCGTGATGTGCCCAGGAGGAGCGCGCCATGACCTCTCACCCACCATGCTCCACTGCCATCCCATGCCCTGGATAGCCCGTGCAGGTGGACGATGTTGGGGGTACACCTGGTTGACAGGGGATGTGCGTGCCTTGGCAAGGGCCTGGCGGACGCACAGCAGTATCCAGCATGTCCCCAGAGGGTGGGCTGACGTCTACACCTGATGCAACATCTTTTGTGTGGCCGCCTGTTGTGCACACACGTGTTCACATTCATCCCCAGACAGGTGGTCTTTACAAATGCCCAAGACAGCGGTAATCTAGTCCTCCCAAATCCTCCCGACACAGTGTGTTTCAACATTGCATGTGCGCACCTACCCGTCACACCCACCCACCTGGGCCAAGCGTAACTCCCGCTTCACATGACACATGTGTGTCTTCCACAGTTGTGCTACTCTCTCTGGGCCGGACCTGCAACTGTCCCGTAGCACACACACAGCACCAAGTCGTACTGGCATCCTGTTAGATTGGTAGGCACATTCACACATCTCCTTCTGACACAGTGGTGGCTGTGATGGATATTGTGACTGCCATGGCAGTGTTGGCTGGCCATGGAAAGGCACACTAACACACATTGCATCCGCGGCACTACGTGTCACTACTCGGCACATCGAACTGGGCACTGTCCCTGGGGTAGATGAGTTTGTGGTGGCGTTGGTGTGTGTGTGTGTTGTGGCCATGTTGACTACACACATATGTTTCCCAGGCCCATGGTGGATGTTTGTAACCGTGTTGAGGTCTGTGTATATGATGAGATGTGTGTGTTGTATGTTGCACGGAATGCAGTGTGTGGGTGTGTCCTTGCAGTTCAGGATGACTCCTACTTGTTATGGTTTAGACGTTGTGTGTGTGCAGGGTGTGTCACTGTCAAGATTGTGCCTAGTTCAATTGTGCATGTCAGATTTTCTGCAGTTCTTACTCATTGTGCAGTGCTGCCCACCCAAACTGATGTCGTGTGTGTGTTTTGACAGGCATTGCTGTGGCATGCTTTTGCGTGGCTCCTACTTTTTGTTGCTGAGTTTGTGGTCAGACTGTGTGGGAAATTGTAGACATGTGTAGGACTGTGCTTTGTATTGACCAGACCGTCAGTGTTGATGTGATGATCTATCGGGCACCTTCAGAGTCTGACATGTCCTGCTCCAGGAGCTGTGGTATTGCACTGTGGCCACTGTTGCGGCTACTCATTTGCATTGACATCCAGTGACAGTGGACTACATGGTCATCTCACGACTGTCGTGTACTTCACACACTCTCATCCTCTCTCATTCGTACTTGTGTTTGTAAAATGATTCAGCAGAGACACATATTTACTTCAAGCCATGTATTAGGACTTATGTCCTCCGTGATGCAGTATAGTGGACACTACTGGCAGCGAAATGCATGTGGAGGATATACTCAGCATGATTACACATAGCATAGGGTGTAGGGGTACATGTGATTAGTTGTTGACTATGGGATGTGGGCTTCAGAGTTACAACTGCTTAGCCGTTGCTGTGCTAATGTACATTTGCTAATTACTGAGGAGCTGTTGACTTTGACACAGACAGTATTAATTTTGCCTACCAGACCGCTTGACATCATGGGCACAGTACATCTCAGTTCCATGTTACAGGTTTGCTGCAATAGTTACTCCGACACACCTGCGTGTGAGGTGACATCAGGGCATGTGCCTACGTGCATGCAACAGCGTCTCACTTGTTGTTGCAATGTGGTGGCTACTGGACATGTCACAGTCACTGGGGTATGCATTTGTTGTCCATGCAAAAGTCCTGGCACGGAAGTACAGAGGAAGGTGAGGTGGCAGCTCTCACATACTACAGCAGACCGATTACTGTCCACTGACCGGTGCATATGTTCATGGGCGCAGGATACATTTAATGGCATAGTTGTACGTGCAGTTTTGTCCATGTGGTTGCCATACACAAATCCCATACCTCTGCCTCCCCCTGTTCATGCAGAGTTACTGGATCTGGTGGGGAACAGAGTGCATGTCCCCGAAATGTCCGATATCATGGAAGTGTAGTTGATGGTGTGGTGTTAGTTGCAGGTTGCATGGTATAGTTGTTGTACAGCTGACTGTCCAGTCCGTGCGAAAGCCAAGCATGGGTACGGTGTAGGACATCATTGTTCAATTGGGGTGTTGCGTCGGGGCCCGACGAATTGACAGGTTGTCAGGTATGCGATACCTTCCAGCAGGGCTTCCATGGCATTGGTGGTAAACATGGATGCCATCCAATGAAGCGGATGGTGGCTGTCAATGTGTTCATCGTATGTTGTCCCTTGTAGGAGCCTGATGGGACATGTTGGATGACATTCGATGAAACTGTGCTCCAGAATACGTCATGTGTAGGCACAGTGGTCCCATTGCAGTGTGGGTCCGATTGCAGCCACATACGCCATGCCCCCATAGACTTAACAGATCCTGTCGTGGACGTCCAGGGGGTTGAACAGTTGTACCAGGTCCGCCTTTGGACATGCCGGGTTGGAGAGACATAAATCCACAGGACAGTGGAAGGGACACCTCCGACAGTAGAAGACGGGGATGACGCAGCTGAACATTGAGATGCGGTAAGTTACTCGGTAACTTACGTTCAGCAAGGCCAGATTTTCACAGCCCAATATCTGTAGCAGGCTCTGGTTGTACAGCCTCATCTGTCCGGCGTAGTTGGGTAGCTGTGGTGCGACTGCCATTTTGCTACAGGGCGATGTGATGGCGTGCTCCAGCCGGCTGTGCAGTCAGCAGAGTGCACCCTCCGACGATGCTGGGAAATCTGGAATAGTCGTACGGAGGCAGGGTTTGGGTTATAGTAGCTTGTGCGGAGGACACAGGTCCTCATCCCACATGCTTCTATGAATGGTCAAGGTCAGTGGTGTCTGACTCCTTCCAGATTACTTGCATGGGAACCACATGGAGGAGTGCTCTTATTTCTTTTTTGTGGTCAGAAGTTCTTTCATGTTGTGCGCTATCTGCACATTGGACTGTTTCCTCGGCATGCCTCTGTTTGGCTTGTTGTTGGGACAATAGCTGTATTCTCCGGCTTGTTTAGTCGAAATGTGGTTTCAGAGTGGGAATGAAGGCCATTCAGTGCTATCTGCTTTCCCGTATGTGGGCGGCACGCTGCGTTTCCGCTATACGTTCGGCCTTGTGTGTGTGTGTTGTAATTGGTAACACCTGTTGTCAGGCACCCGGGTTTTTTCATGTTACGTATTGCATGTATTGGTATTGGGTGCCGGATGGTATTATTATTTTTGTATGGTAATGGCGTGCCTTTTGCGGACGCGGTACATATTCTGCGGCGTGATGTCGCAGCCGCTGTGTGCTTCGCCATGTTATGCACACAAGGGTGTGTCCTATTTTGGCGTGACGTCACTGCCCTGTTCGGTACACTTGTGTGGCGTCATGTTGGCACCTGTGAGTTGCCGGTTGGGGACATGACTATTGCAGGTATGCCACGTGACATGTGCGTTCAGGGTGGGGCTGGTGTGTGGTGTGTGTAGTTGTGTGCCTGTGTTATTTGTGTGCGGCCCATGCATGGTGCTGTAGTTGGCCTCTGCGTTGTGTGCATGTGTAGCTGCGTCATCGCTGCTGCGCTGCGTTGCCGTGACGGGGACGTCAGTTCCTGGTCCCGGGTAGTGTGTGCCGGTAGTTGCGAGTTGTGTCATTCAGCACGGTGTGACATTTGTGGGTGCAGTGGTGGATGTGTCCTGTCCACACAGGGCTGTCTGGGGGGCCATGTTCAGTTTTTCCTCCCTTGCACTGTGTGCGGTGTTTGCGTGCCCTTGTTGTGTGTCTGCCTACCTGCGTCGCCGCGGCGCGTTGACTCCTAGGTGCTGCATCAGGTACAGCATGGGGATGGCCTGGAGTGCAGGATTCATGTCGGGGTGGGCCGCCTTTTAGGTGTCCGTACTCGTGCGGTCGAATTTCCGCCTTGGTGTCTCATACGGTGTCTCTTAGCCGGGGGAGCTGTTTGTTTGCGGCATCGTAATTTGTACGCCGGGCGGTACTTGATTTCGTCGGACGGTGTGCCTCCATTGGCTGGCGCCGCTACGTGAACGGGCGCACTTTGATGGCGGACGGCGTCGCGGGCTTACGGGCGGTGTTTGGCTGCTTTTACACATCCTAATTGTGCGGGCGTGTGGGCCGCGGCGGGTGGACGGTAACTGGTGGTTTTTGCCTCCGACAGCACGGCGGTAGTGCTTCCGCCCAACATCCTAATGGGCCCCTTAGTTGTTATATTAGCTTAATTGTGATTTATACTTACCTTTTTTGCAAGGTGCTTTTCTGATGATTTTTGTAGTTAGTTGAGTGTCTTTTGGAGTTTCTGTAAAGGCGATATAATTAAAAAAAATAATACATTAATTATTTAATTATTGTAAAAAGTTCTTTACTATTATTTTTTACAGTTGTAACATTGAATTGATATTTTACTTACTTTGTGAAGTTGAAATCAGAGTTTTCAATTAGGAAGTCCAATGTTGTAGAAACGATCAGTCAGAGTTTCCCTTATTCTTGGTTTTGTTGTTGTAGAATAAAATAAAGTAAAATTTTCTTTAGTTTATATAGTGTTTGTTTAATTGTCCTTTCAATCTTATTGGGTTATTTAACTTGTAGGTGTTTTTCATTGGTTGTTACTAATGTTTTCAATTAATTTGGCAGTTGTTTCCTTATATGGGAAACGCTAATTAATGTTTAGTTAACTTTGTTTTATTCTTACTTTATTTAAAAGTATAATAGTATATAATTTGTGATTTATATTGTATTGAATGTATAATAATAATTATTTCTTTTATATATTCTGTTTGTAAGGAGTAATTAATTTGGTGGATTAAATTATGTTAAATGTATTTTTTTAATTAAAATTTATTTAACTTTTATTTTATTTATTTAATATGTTGTGTGCGTTTGTGATATTGTTTATATTTTTGTGTTATATATTGTGTTATTAAAAATATTTTTAAGGTGTTGATATTTTGTTTTTGGCGATAATTGTGTGGTCTATATGTTTGTTATCGATATTTGTGTCATTTTGTATGTTTATTTAATGTTTGCGATATTAGTTATAACGATATTTTTTTGATCGATATTAGTGATATCGATGTTAATGTTTGACGATATTTTTGTGTCGATATTTGTGTATTTTTTTAATAAATATAGAATATCAATATTTATCTTATCGATATTTGTGTGTCGATAATTTTGTAGGTCGATATTATGAGTGTCAATGTTATATCAGTGATCTGGCTTGTTTGAAATCAGTAGAGGTGTCTGTGGTTGATGCGCTACAGTACAGCCCTTCATCTGCTGCAGATGTTGCATTTAAGGACAAACGCCTTGGTCTGGTCGTAGAGACTGGACCACCAATAGCGCTGCTGTAGTAATGAAATTGTACCTGCCACCCCTGCGTGTTTAGAAGCCAGACCCTAGTGTGCAGCTATTATCAATCCCAGTCTGTGATCTGTGTTTGGTATTACTCTATCGCCACTCCAGGAATGTAAGCATATGGTATATTTTGGGCATCTAACTTGTAGGAGAATTTGAGTGGAAAGCCTTTCAGCAGGTGGGTGCCATTGTATTCAGCGTTGACAGCTACTATGATGTCTCTGTCTATCCTCGTGCTAGAACGAGTAATTGCAGCAACAGCAGCAGTATGAACTGTTGCTTTTGAGGCTTTATCGGCCATGGAATTCCCTACAGTGTGAACGCCAACATGTTGGTGACTCGATGTATGAATGACATGAGTTCTTTACAAGCAATCTTTCAGCTTTGCCACCTTCTCCCAAAGCAGCTTGTGCTTATTTGTGCAACCCTTTGAACTCTGAATCTATTCTGGCTCCAATAGTGTAGGTATTCATTATAGGACTGGACACAGTAATGTGAATTACACATTAACAGTGTGGGGAATCCATGATCCATATTTTCTAGTACCAGTATTAGAGCCTTTTAGTTCCATCAGCTGCGCTATGCAGTAACCTACTGACTGCATGTATGTTTTCTCAGGATGGAATTCTCCATCATGCATGTGCACTTTTACGATTACGCACGCAATTGAGTATTGGTGCTTTGTCCCTACGGCAGGCTGGGCAGACCCATCAGTATATATGATGTACTCATAGCGATCCAGAGGCATTATTTCATTGGGCAGAGGATATTCTAGTTCATACTGCAGAAAAGCTTATATTTGAAGTGTAGAATCAAATCTGTGGTCTACATCTGAAGCAGTGAGAGAGTTAGCCCATTGTATCCATTGTGGATGAAAAGCCTTAGCATTTGGAATGATTGCTTTGCTGACGACCTCTAACGTCAGCACCGGGGTCACAACAATTATTCAATTACCCGAGGCAGGGCTTTCTCTCTCACTACAGCAGTCTGTACTGCTGTCAGTATTTTTTCAGTAGGTGCAAAACACATCTCAGCATTGGTGTATAAATGCGGTTTATATGCAATAGGTACTGTGTCACCTTCATTGAACATGACATATGTTTATCGGGATATTCCTGCGATGACGTGGATCACCAGGTTTAATGTGTTCACACGTGTGTAAATGTTTGGAATCTATCATGTCAGCTTTTACGAAACGTAAAGTGTTTGCGTGTTCCTGTGTCCATTGTGTGGTTTAAAAGCCAGGAAGCATTAAGTAATAGAATGTTTTAACCCATTCTGCCTAATCTGGAATGTGTGTTCTGTCAAAATTTTGGAATTGCAAAATGAATCGTAGTCTTTTCAATGTTATTGGTAGTTGAAGAATTCTCCAGAAAGTGTGTTTCAAGGCTTTTGCCTTCACTTGACAGCTCATATACCAGAAAAAGGACATTGAGATGGGCAATACTTAATTTTTTAAATTAAATTTGTAGCCCATATGAGCAAATCTCAATATTATGCAATCCACTCTTGTCAAGTGTTCCATTAGGTCTTCATCTGTCAGATAAATGTCATCAACATAGGACAATACCTGGTCATCAAACTTTTGTAGTAGCTCTGTCACTCTGGCTGAAAACCACCTGGGGCTGTTCTTATACTCCTGGGGCAATTGACAGAACTGCCTCTGGGAGCCTAGTGCGCTGAAGGCAGTCAAATATCTGCCTCCAGGTGCTATATTTTGGCAGAAAAATCAATTTGAACTATCTAGTGTTGTTTTATATTTCTTCCGCACAATGTTGTTCATTTGTGTGACACTGTGTGCATTTTGCACATGCGAGTAGCTGTGTTTAAGTGTCTGTAATCTAATACTAAACTATATGAATGGTCCGGGTTCACAACTGGAAACAAAGGATTGTTCATAGATGAGGTGCAATTCTTTATTACACCTTGGTATTCAAGTTGTTCTCGGATTTCCCTAACTTGTTTTTTGGCTTCATGTTTAATTGGGTATTGCCTTTGAGGTTGTGGGTTTGTCCTCAATGGGATCTCATGATATAGAAAACTGTCCTCCCATCCCAAATGGTTGTGGTTTAATGCAGGAGCTAGCGCTAGCGCGCACTCCTTGGCATAGGAATGTTTCACTGAATCTGGAACGAGGCCAGAGAAAGCAGATAAAATTACTGTTTCCCCATTTGGGCAATCCATTACGAAATCAAGTGGGCAATCATTTGTAGCCAAAACAATATCACAACCTTGTATCACGTCCTCCCACAAGAGAGCATTAATAAACCTTGGCACTTCCCCCTCCAACCATAGTTGTATTTAGTATAAACGATGAGGGACACTCTCCCTTGATTCAGGTGTTAACACTGTGAAATACTCAGTCTGCACTACTCCCACCAGGCAATCCTTAAGGTTTTGGCGAACTATTGTGATTTCTGGTGCTCTGTCTATCATTGCTTCTGCCCATTCCCCACTCAGAACCTTCAATATCCAGGCATGTCTGACCTTCAGTCCGGCTACCTTCTTCTTTTGAATTGAGGCTTAGAAGGTTTCTGTTTATCTTCCTGTTTTATTATGTAGTCAAATGAGTAGTGTGAGTCCTTCTTCGGTTTCACGTGCTCCTTCGATATGCATTCTGACCATCCACCTCTCTCTGAACGTTTATCGGATGATTCCTGGAAGGAATGAGACAAACATGAATCAGTTTCTTGATACCTGTTAGGTGGTCTAATATTATCACAGTTTCGTAGATTATATCATTTTTCAGTAGCTTCCTGTTGAGGAGACCCACCCGTGATTTTGCTTTGTCTTTATTATTGTTTTGGTTTTTATCTCACATCTTCTTTGTTGAAGAATCAGGTGCTTTCTTCGAGTTATTCTTTTCAGAATTACTCTTTAGTTGTGGTTTACCAAGTCTGGTTCCCAAATTATCTCTACCTAGCGTAGCATAGGTTTCTTTGATAATTTTAGTTAATTCACACTTCCACTATGCAAGAGTCAAATCCCATAGGCGTTGGTGTATAGCCAATGCTGCTGCTTCCCTTTTATGTTATTTAATATAATGGCAGATACTGCTGCAAAATTGCCCATCAGTTTCATCCCAAGTCCAGGGCAGGTGTTGACCCGAACTCATTCTAAAGCTGTTTCAGTACTTCAGGCAAAACAGCCAGAGAAGGGGTACCATGTGTTCTGGTATACACTGCAGAAAAGACTGTACTCCAGGCGGTGCAGTCTTCTACAGAGGGAGCCATCTCCATCAACAAGCAAATGGTTGTCTGTGTTTTTCGTATGGGGGAAAACTGCTTCAAGCTAACTTGTTTTTTGTGCAATCCAGAACAGAATCTCCTCCAGCCTGACGGGAACTTTTCCCATGACTGCATCTAGCATTTGTGGGCTGATGTCTGGGGTAGCCAATTGTGGTTGTGCAGCTTGAGCTGCCTGCTCAGAGTTAAGTGTCAAAGTCTGCATAACGAACTGTGTAAGACTTCTGCATATAGTTACGCAGGGCCCGATTCACAAAAGTAATCTGAGATAAAATCCTAACTTTACGACTTTCGGTATTCACAACAGGCATTTAGGAGTAGTAAAGTTAGGATTTTGTCTTAAGTTTGTCTTAAGTTTTGGTCTTAAGACAAAATCCTAACTTAAGTTACACTTAAGTTAAACTTAAGTTAGGATTTTGTCTTAAGACCAAAACTTAAGACAAACTTAAGACAAAATCCTAACTTAAGTTTAACTTAAGTTTAACTTAAGTTAGGATTTTGTCTTAAGACTAAAACTTAAGACAAACTTAAGACAAAATCCTAACTTAAGTTTAACTTAAATTTAACTTAAGTTAGGATTTTGTCTTAAGACTAAAACTTAAGACAAACTTAAGACAAAATCCTAACTTTACTACTCCTAAATGCCTTTTGTAAATACCAAAAGTCGTAAAGTTAGTATTTTGTCTCAGATTACTTTTGTGAATCGGGCACTAAGTCCTTATATAGTGCTCCCACCACTGCTGTTGGTAAATTATCAACATTAGGATGCAATGTGTATCTGGCTAGGACCGGCCACGTCGCTCCCTCATTGCTGAGTGGACTGAGTCTAAAATTTGCTGTTGTTTGTGGGAGGGTGCCTTTAAAGCAATTTACGTGTTCTTGGTACATGAGAGGTATCTCTATTTCTTCGTATGGAGTGTTCATCCTCAGTGTAGGTGTGAAATAGTGATGTGACATTGTCTGCCGCTAGGAATGTAAACCAAGTATAGAACACCTCTGTCCTAAATGCTTTGTGTGCCTCAACCATGAAGGTAACATCTCCACCCCTGGCTGGAAGACCATGGTGTAATAGTTTCAGTGTAACTGCATGTCTGCAGTTCTCAGCTATGTTCAATGCCTGAGTTCTTTTTGGGTAAATGAATTGCAGAGAAGATAGCACAGTGGGAATAATAGATCCTTTCAAGCTTAAACTACCTGCAGCCAATACATAGGTATTACTTACTCAGCTGAGGAGGATGTTCCCTACCACCATGGATGTCTCCAGTTTGTAGGTACTGTAAGTAGGGGTCTCTAAGAAGACATAATTGAACTACTCAGGCGATCCATTAAATAAGAACCTACCCATTGCTGGCAGCACCATGTCATGTAGTTTCCATCCTACGGTAGGAACTGCACATCTGTGGACAGTACAAACGTTGGGATAGTGCCAGATTCTATGCACCCCATTAGAATATGTTGTCCTATAGACCTGCTAGCTCACAATGCCACCAAAAGCACTCCTAAGCCTAGTTGGACAGCAAATGGTCTGGCAACCACTGAACATGACAACCCTCATCCCCCAGGAAGTGTGGTAAAAAATCTAGAACCTTTTGCTCATAGAGATATATACAAGGAATACACAGAGGGACGTATTTATTTAACCAGTGTAATTCTTGTATAAAATATATAGGCGGCAATGATCAATAGACAAAAGCAAATAAAAGTTATTATAAGCACCAGAACGGTGAACAGAATAAAAAGTATAAAAAAATGTATATGCAGGCATAAAAAACAATATAGAGGATTGGTCGTAATCCTACTATGCAGTCCCTAACCTAGGTGTCTAGAGCGAGTGGAAGTTAAGTCCCTATCTTGGTCACGAGCTGGCCACCCTTGCAAAGAAGTCAGCAAGCTGCTGAGCAGAAGCATCAGCATGTAGAAACATCACCAATATCAGCAAAGCACTCCTCTGCCTAAACCCGGAAATGCTTGTTACTTTATAATGAAAAGCATCCTTGCAAATCCTGTGCAAGCCAGCATTGGTTTGGTCTATAGATAGTTGGAGGAGTACACCCTGGAGACAACTCAATGTCTCCACGGTATATGGAGAGGTGCACAAAAAGGCGAATTTCTCCTTTTTAAGAAGATCCCTCACTCACCAATCTAGTTGGTGACATGCTTCATCATAGGGGTCCCACCCGAATAGCCGAATGCTATCCGGGTGTGCTTCGACACCTGATTACAGTGGAGCTGGTTTTTTCATGGTGCAAGTGAGTGAAAAAGTGAATTAAAAATTGGCCAGATATAACTCCCTCAAAAATGTTTATTCTGGAGCAACTGGACAATGTTAAAAATTCGTAAGATGCCGTTCTCGGTTAAATTGACCTCCGGTATCTTTATAGTGAAACAAAAGTGCATACAGATGGTCTACATGTTTCAACCTGATGGCGATAATACCAGGTTTTCGTCAGGACCAGTGGACGTGACCCGGGCGGTCCACACACACTAAGGTGTACCCTACCCTTGGTCACTGCAAAACCCAACCATGTACTCACAGTTAGGCACCCTCTCTTCAAATGTTGAAAGGGAAATATCTGTAAAGACAAACCAACAATCAAACGCAAAACATACAGGGTGTCTTTGACAAAGTAATGAGTGCTCCTCTTATCCACAATCCAGTGTATTAAAAAATGAAGATACACGAGATGTGTCTGGTGACTACTAATAATAATCACACGTGGTGTGCCCCCTAGAGTGTGAGGCACTAAGGAGTAGTCGCACAATCACTCAGGATACATAATCAGCCCGTGATCATGAGATACAACCCATTAACGACATTCATTAAAGTGGGTGTCTACGCTGCTCAGGCAAATTTGCGAGGCAAATGGAGTGAAGTTATGCCAGTCGCACAAACATTCAGGGTACATATTCAGTCCGTGAATATCTAAATCAACTCCACTTTCATTATTCATTTAAAGTGGTTGTTTATGCGCTCAAACAAATTGGTGAGGGCGTACAGACAGGTAAAAGCATGCATGCTGGTTAAGAGCGTAAAAATGGAGATGCCGTGAATCGCAGGTGCGAAGAAATGGGGGCTTACTAGAGACGCAAAGTCGCGTGCCTCATGGAACCTTTCAACATTTGAAGAGAGGGTGCCTAACTGTGAGTACATGGTTGGGTTTTGCAGTGACCAAGGGTAGGGTAACCCTTAGTGTGTGTAGACCGCCCGGGTCACGTCCACTGGTCCTGACGAAAACCTGGTATTATCGCCATCAGGTTGAAACATGTAGACCATCTGTATTCACATTTTGTTTCACTATAAAGATACCGGAGGTCAATTTAACCGAGAACGGCATCTTACGAATCTTTAACATTGTCCAGTTGCTCCAGAATAAACATTTTTGAGGGAGTTATATCTGGCCTATTTTTAATTCACTTTTTTCACTCACTTGCACCATGAAAAAACCTGCTCCACTGTAATCAGGTGTCGAGGCACACCCGGATAGCATTCGGCTATTCGGGTGGGACCCTTATGATGAAGCATGTCACCAACTAGGTTGGTGAGTGAGGGGTCATCTTAAAAAGGAGAAATTCGCCTTTTTGTGCACCTCTCCCTATACCGCGGAGACATTGAGTTGTCTCCAGGGTGTACTCCTCCAACTGTTTGATTACTCTACTACAAGGGGACCAGGAGTATTCCCTTAAAAAAAAAACTTTCTCTCTCCTTTGCTTTTTGTGAGTTGAGGCAGCGCATAGCTGCGAGAGCTTTTTTGCATTGAGCGTTTTTGGACACTGTTGAACCATGGGTGAGAATCAAGGGCTGTCCTACTCCAGCGAGGAAGTGGATGCAATCCTGGGAGATCCCTCCCTCTTCGCTGATGCCAGTATAGCACAGACTATATCGCAGACAACGGATTGGGAAAAACTGACCGAAATGAAAAGAAACAGGATTAGAACAATAATACATGGGACTATCCTAAAGGAGTACCTGAGAAACAACATGGCACCAAAGGGTCTTTTGGTTACAAATGCACCACGGATCTTCTTGGAAGATCGCGTATTCCGAAAGGACTGGGCACAAATTGCGTGGCATTGCACGCACGATTGGATTATGCTGATTATCAAGACAGCTTTACGGCTCTCTGAGACAATGCTAGTTGAAATGCAACTTAAGGAAAGCCATATAAAAACAACCATCACAGGCTATAAAAAAAGACTTGACGAACTCAATAAAGAGATCAACGAGTACAAAGATAACCTTACCCAACAAAAGGTACAGAAATTCCAGAAGGACCTTAAACGCTTCTCCTATGTCAAGACCTATCCCTACTCAGACCCTGAGTTCACACCTCCAATGAGGTCAGATCGTGACTCAGATGCCTCTAGCAATGACTCCAAAGCTAGCAGCGGATCCAGTACAGGGAGTGGAAGGCAAAGACAAAGAGGGAGGAATAGAACTCAGAACAACTGGCCCACCTATAACACACAAATGATGCCTGGCTTCCAGGGCCCCTATAACCAACAACAACATTACCCGATGTACGGATGGCAACCACCATTCCCACAACCGCTATTCCTCCCAATACCTTCAGGCCGCCTTTTTAGGCAGGGGCAGAAGGGGAAGAGGCAGAAGGAAGGGCACGAACCAGGTACACTGGGAAGAGGAGGACCCTGTAGGCAGCAACACACGGAGCAAGACACGGGAACCCCTGGCAGGGAAAAGCAACAGCAGGGTCTAGTTATGAATCTTGCTACAAGACCCCTGTCATCAGTAGAAGAAAGAGTCCTCAACAAAGGTTTAGGCTTTGTCCCGACCTCAAGACTAGATAAGTTTCATCTTCATTGTGAGCTGTCAGGTTTCTTCAGGAAATTAAGGCTCAAGGCTTTCTTTGAAAAACAGGGCGAGACAACACCTACAGAAGACCCTAATGAAACCGGCCTACGGCTGAAATCCACTTTCACACCACCACCGCACACCATCCCGGTGGAGATATCAACTTTCGAACAGGCTGTCTTCAATGACATTGAACATCTAGATCTCAAACAATCATTCCAGAATATGAGAGGAGAATCTCGCACTAGAAAGCTTAAAAATGTGTGACACTATTGTCATAAAACAAGCGGACAAAGGGGGTGGCGTGGTTGTCCAAGACAAAACAGCCTACCGCGCAGAATGCCGTAGACTATTATCAGACGAGAGGAATTACCGGTTGCTGACATCCAACCCTACCATGGATCTTAAACAAGAAATCAGATCCCTTGTGGATCACGCTGAATCTATGGGACACATCTCGAAACAGGAGGCAGACTTTCTCTGTAACAGTGATGAAAAACCCCTTATTTTTATACATTGCCAAAAATGCATAAAAATAAGACCCTCTCCCAGGCAGACCTATCGTGTCTGGCATAGGGTCTCTACTATAACCCTTGTCACGTTTCTGTGACTTTTTCTCAAAACCCTAGTACAGAACACTACGACCTACCTACAGGATACCAAAAGTTTACTTAAACTACTTAAGGATATCGCAGTGGATGAAACTATGATCCTGGTGAGCTTTGACATCGAAAGCCTTTATACCAGCATTCCTTAAGATGACACTTTGGAAGTACTGAAGAGAGCCCTGGACGAGACAGACTGGACTTACAGGACCCCCAAGGATTTCATCCTTGAATGCGCAAACTGGCCCTGAAGAGAAACTATTTCGAATTCGAGGGAGCCCTGTACCTCCAGATCGGGGGCACTTCAATGGGGAGCACATTCGCCCCTAGTGTGGCAGGACTCTACGTTTTCGATTTTGAGAAAAAATACATACTCAACGAACAGAACCCCTTCTTTCCCAACATCGTCTTCTGGAAGAGGTACATTGATGATGTCCTTGCCATATGGCAGGGACCGAACGAGGCCTTATCAGACTTTATCACATGGATCAACACCTGTGATCAAAACTTGAGGTTTACCCACACTAAGGATTATAATACAATGATATTCCTGGATGTTGTGATTACCAAAGACAATGGTCGTCTAGAAACAAAGACCCACCATAAATCCACTGCCAAGAACAATCTACTCAGATATGAGAGTTTTCATCCCAGACTACTAAGGGAAAACCTGCCCTATGGCCAGTATCTAAGGCTACGCCGTAATTGCAGTAAGACCACAGATTATCGTAGTCAAGCAACTGACCTTACAAAAAACTGTCAGACAGAGGTTACCCCGAAAGAATTCTTAACAAGTGCCAGAAAAGAGCACGTAATCAACCAAGAGAGGCCCTTTTGGAAGACAAGGTACAGACTGAGGAAGAAATAACTTTGACCTGTGTAACCACATATAGTACAGCATCGAATCAAGTGACAAGGTCCATTAATAAACATTGGGCCATCCTTAATACTGGAAATTTGAATTGGGAAAAACCACTATTCTCCTTTAAAAAGGCGAGGAGTTTAAAGGATTCTTTAGTGAGCACACGCCCGAGGGCAACTAGACAGGAGAACACAGCCACTGTCCTTAACGCTTGGGGCCTACCCAACATCGTAGGCCACTACCAATGCGGGAACTGCAGCGTGTGCCACCTAACTAGCAACACAAAAACACTAGCACTGGAATCCGGGAAAGTGTGGACGCAACGGGCACACACTAACTGCAACAGCACCAACGTTGTTTATTTGATCAAATGCCCATGCGACCTCCAATATGTGGGGATGACCTGCAGGAAAGTCAAACAGAGAATCTGTGAACACCGTAGCACGATCAAGTGTAAGAAAATAACAACAAAACTCACTGAGCACTTTCTCCGGAATAACCACACAACCAATGACATGAGGTGGACCATTATTGAGCAAATAAAATCAGGAGAAAAAATCCAACAACGCTTATTCGAAAAGGAGCAGCGGTGGATATATAGGCTATCCACACATAAGAATGGACTGAATGAAAATATCCCGTGGAACTCAGTCATTCCCAAATAGATCTGAATCTTTTCTCTGTGCTGTCTACTATTAGACTCCACATTCATCATCTGCGTTTCTCTCTCTTGCCTTAACCTGATCGAGGTATCAGTAATCACCAACTGGTGGTTTTGACACTCCCACTACAGTCACTATCTCTGATTCTGACCCTAGTGGGCCCTAGTTATTTCTCCTTAATGCATTATGCGGTTTATCTTACCCTTTGGTAGTTATCCATTTACTTCATTCATCTGAGGTTGGAGTTTCATTGCATTGTATTGAATGGGCAATGTTCAGCCCGGGCACACTACATTCCCTTCCCTTTCAACCCCCCCCTCAACCCCTCTCTTCCCCCCTTCTTTTTCCACTTGGCAGCTCCGAGTGTGCAGAATTTGTCCAGTGCTTTCCACTCTTCTACTTATGAAGCACGCTCCTGAATTGATACACTAATGTGTCCCGTCACGTCCTAGTCCCGTCATCTACCCTTCTTTGGAGTGTAATTGGCCTCTTTACCACATTCTTGGCCTCTTTAACGCCCATGTATATATTGTGGTGTCCTGTACTATCTTACAGTCATGCCCGGCTTTGCCACTTTGGAGCGTCACTACGCCAGCCACTTGTAGTCACGCCCCCTTCATTGCACTAATCTGCGTCCACTGCCTGAACGTTCCACCCATTGGCGTCCATAACAACTTGGTAAGCCACGCCCAGCTACGCCCTCACTGAGCGTGATTACGCCGGTCATGTGACCACGTTACCACGCCTCCGTGACACGTACCCGGAAGCGTCTCACATTTATACAGCATTGAAACATCACTCCGGTGATCCTCGGGATGCCGATACGGGTCGCAGATTAGGCGCAGCAGCCGGTGACTGAGCTTCACACAGTGAGTATGGCAGGCACAATGCGGGTGGGCATCGCTCTGTCCTACTCTTCCCCCTCTTTAACCCATGATTTTTACGGGCAGTACGATCTCTTTAACATGACATTCCGTCCATTTTTACAGACGTTTAATAGAGCCAGCACCTTGACCCCGGCTTCCATGAGGCACGTGACTTTGCGTCTCTAGTAAGCCCCCATTTCTTCACACCTGCGATTCACGGCATCTCCATTGTTATGCTCTTAACCAGCATGCATGCTTTTACCTGTCTGTACGCCCTCACAAATTTGTTTGAGCGCGTAAACATCCACTTAAAATGAATAATGAAAGTGTAGTTGATTTAGATATTCACGGACTGAATATGTACCCTGAGTGTTTGTGCGACTGGCATAACTTCACTCCATTTGCCTCACAAATTTGCCTGAGCGCGTAGACACCCACTTTCATGAATGTCGTTAATGGGTTGTATCTCATGATCACGGGCTGATTATGTATCCTGAGTGATTGTGCGACTACTCCTTAGTGCCTCACACTCTAGGGGGCACACCACATGTGATTATTATTAGTAGTCACCAGACACATCTCTTGTATCTTCATTTTTTAATACACTGGATTGTGGATAAGAGGAGCACTCATTATTTTGTCAAAGACACCCTGTATGTTTTGCGTTTGATTGTTGGTTTGTCTTTACAGATATTTCCCTTTCAACATTTGAAGAGAGGGTGCCTAACTGTGAGTACATGGTTGGGTTTTGCAGTGACCAAGGGTAGGGTACACCTTAGTGTGTGTAGACCGCCCGGGTCACGTCCACTGGTCCTGTCGAAAACCTGGTATTATCGCCATGAGGTTGAAACATGTAGACCATCTGTATTAACTTTTTGTTTCACTATAAAGATACCGGAGGTCAATTTAACCGAGAACGGCATCTTACGAATTTTTAACATTGTCCAGTGGCTCCAGAATAAAAAATTTTGAGGGAGTTATATCTGGCCAATTTTTAATTCACTTTTTTCCCTAACTAAGGAGTAGTCGCACAGTCACTCAGGATACATAATCAGCCCGTGATCATGAGATACAACCCATTAACGACATTCATTAAAGTGGGTGTCTACGCGCTCAGGCAAATTTGTGAGGCAAATGGAGTGAAGTTATGCCAGTCGCACAAACATTCAGGGTACATATTCAGTCCGTGAATATCTAAATCAACTCCACTTTCATTATTCATTTAAAGTGGGTGTTTATGCGCTCAAACAAATTGGTGAGGGCGTACAGACAGGTAAAAGCATGCATGCTGGTTAAGAGCGTAAAAATGGAGATGCCGTGAATCGCAGGTGCGAAGAAGTGGGGGCTTACTAGAGACGCAAAGTCGCGTGCCTCATGGAAGCCGGACTCTCTCAAGTTACGTCTTCTTATTGTACTTCTTTTAAGGATTGATAACTTGATGTCTCACAGACAGTGACAACTGCCTGTATCCAGACATAAAATGTAGTATTTTTGCAACTGGTGCATTTTCAGCAAAAACAAACATTCATAATGGGGGGTACTGAAGACAGTGGAAAGTAGTGTAAAATACTAATTTCCACTTATTTCAGGATGGCCCTCTGCATTATGCATGTAGGTTAGGATAGAAGTGGAGGACGTGTATATGGTACAACAGAGGCAATCCAGGCAGGCTTGGTAGTTAGTGGTATCCTCTCGAATGTCAACGCAGAACAGCTAGATTACCAGAATTAAGCCCTCATTGTGAGATGTTGCGGAACAACCACAGCTGTAATGCCACACCAGAAATCATAAATAGTTTGGGGTACAGTAATTCTAAGATGCACTATGACTACGATTTTATAACTCTACAACCAGGAATGGTGAATCCCCACCAGAGTTGGTGTTTGCACAATGATTTGTGCATGCTTTTACCTCATTCAGCAGATTTTTCCTCTCACACATTTCTCCAGGATTTTTCTGGCAAAATGTGTACTAACAAAGGTACTGTCGCTCACCTAGTAATCCTGATACAATACTAAACACAGGTCTAACTCAGAATCAGGTCACCATAACTAATGCAATGATTTCATAATATCTAACACCAGTTTAAAAAACTCAATATACCCTCATGAACATGAGTAGCAGCTTCATTATTTTAATTTCATAATATCATATCCTTCACAACTCCAGAGCCCATACAAAAATTGGGTTAAAGACAGTACTACAAAAAAATAACCATTTACAAACTAATAGAGCTGGCCTTGGCAAGCCTGAAGTGTCTTACTTATTCATTTTTGCAAACATAAGCAGTCATCATTAATAGTTTAATGGTAATGAAAGGTAAAATGCCACTAAAAGTGTGGTGCATATATTTGTGAAAAAGTTAAAAATACCTATTATGTTATGGTAAATGCACTTGTAAAGCGCAAACAGCGGACTCACAAGGAGTACCTAGGTGCTCTAGCATTAGACCACCAAAGGCCTATTAAAGGTGTACAAGGAAGCAAGCAACTAGCAAACACAGGGAGGTTTTTAGCAGCTTTTTAAAAGTGGTATAGCTGTGGCAGTTGCGGATGTCGAAATTTAGCTTGTTTCAACGGTAAGGTGATGGGAAAAAAGTGCCCTCCTCATCAATCAGTGTGTATACGGCTTGGGGTGGCCAGTCCCATGTCGGATAATCTAAGGGGCATATTCACAAGGAGCTATCGCCGAATTAACGGCACTTTATCGCAGCCAAAGTCGTGATAAATTTACCCCCTATTCACAAGCCGGTGTTAACAGCCCACAGCACCAGTTTACCCGCGATATCAGCCGCAAAAACATCGCCACAGAGGACCCTCGCAAATATCGCTAATGAGATGCAGAGTAGGCATTCCCGTGACAAAAGCTGAGACAACAGCACACCTCAACATTCTCAACGACCAGCCACATCCGCGATAAAAACACAAAACAGGCGATAAGGCGCGTTAGCACCAGGAAATCTACACCTGATCTGACCTGGTGTAAACTCGGATGGCAGCCAGCACCACAAAAGGGAGCACAGCCCAGGGCCACAACCGAAGGGCAACAGATGCCATGGAGCCACACATCATGCAGCCTGGACACCCAAGAGGGCCACAACACCCACCTCCACCACCTCCACCACCCCAGGACCCCAACGCACACCCGGAACACCCCCCGGACCAACACAGACGCAGCGCAGACAAAGACAGCAGAACCCCAGGAAACGTACCAGCCGCACAGACCCAACATCTGACAATGTCACCTCCCACTCCAGGCTGAAAGGGACAACCAACCTACGCATCCTGACCATCATCGCCTAACAGGCCTACGGCAACAACACAGCGGACAACCAACATCCCACCCCACACAAAGCTGATGGCATGGCTGCACCTGTTGGCCCCTGAAGCCCCCCATCCAACACCCGCCAGAGTCGGAGGAGTCCCACAGCCAGCCACATCCAAGTCCCCACACCTGTCCTGGACATCACCATCACCCTGGTACCCTAGTCCCCATACGTACAACACAATGCGCAGGATCCGCTGGAGATCAAGCAAGGACCATACGCCATAGCAGGATGCATGCACGTGTCGGGGGCAACACACAGCACACATGTACTACCTGTGCCCCCTGGTGACACAGCACACAATCACCGCAACAGGAAGTACACGTCTCACACCAATGTGCAGGCAACAACAGAACACCGTGGAACACCCAACAATGTCGCCTTCAAATACACAGCCAGTGTGCATGATACCTTCATCCTCCGACAGTCCATCATCAACCAGCGTTCCCAGGATGGCAACAAGGGAAATGTACAGCCCCTTGGCAATATACAAATGAACACCCCACACACCTCAACACCACAACCATGCAACTCACAACTCTGGCAATGCACACGTCACAAAATCTCATACAACAGGCACAACAATATGTCCACCCACCAGACATGACAGAACAACTTACAATGTCCACATGGGCAAGCCCTGAAAATGAGCCAGCAACGGCATGGCACCTCAGCCACATACTAGCCGAATGTGGGGAGAGGTGGCAACCAGGCATGTGTGAAGGATGCAGTAGAACCATGATTAGGAAAGTACACAATGCCAACAGTGCCGGAGATGTGCTGGACACCTCGCAGTATGCAGAACACACCCATATCCATGGCGACATACACCGCTTGCGTATGGAGTGTAGTGGACAGTGGACGCCACCGTGTCACCACAGCCAGTGGGGGACCTCGCAGAAATGTTGCCTGTTACGCCCCCCCTAAGCGTCAGCGGGGTGGGATGGCCCGGCGTATGCCACGCCAGAGTAGGGGTGTGAATAAAAAGCACGTAGGCCTGGGCGTGGTCCACTTCCGGAAAGACCCACATCTCTGCCAGGGCGGCACCTCCCACCTCGCCACGAGGCCGACACCATCCTCGTGAGCGGAGTTGCCTGAGATGCCGTGCGCCTGCCAGACCCCAGCACGATGGTCCACGAACCCATCAGGCCAGCCCCTGAGCAGCCAGGCCACACTGATCTCCTTCCGACATCGGCGTGTGTCAAGGAGGGCCCACCACGTGCCGGCGCAAGCCATAAGCCCGAGGCCCGAGACCTTGGCAGCCACCTCAGACCATCACGGCTGCCACGACACCGGCCCGCGTTATTCCTTTTTCATTGACGTACTCCACTGCCGCCCCCGGCCTACTCTTCGGACCAGTAGGTCCCACATGTGGAACTGTGTCTTGAGTCACGAATGGCAGTAACCCCATATGCCGGCCAGGGGCCACAGCACCAGACCCCCCCAGTTCAGTGAGGCATAGTTCCATATGGGCATCTTGCGACACGTGGTGCCACTAACCCTGTTCAACGCCAGGCTGCTACATGTGGTGCCACTAACCCTGTTCAACGCCAGGCTGCTACACGTGGTGCCACTAACCCTGTTCAACGCCAGGCTGCTGCACGTGGTGCCACTGAACCTCAACTACGCAGGCCGGTGGGGCCATCCAACCTATGCCGGCGACACTCGGTAAATGGACCGTGCTGACAGCTGCCTCAGGCCTACACCATGGTCAGGTAGGTCACACATTTGGAACTGAGTCTTGATTACACCATGGCAGTGAACATCATTTAAGGCAGAGAACTATTCACCATACACCCTTAGATGTGGTGGCAACAAGTCTGTGCATGGCATCACAACCACACGTGTCTGTGGGCCTACGCGGACCACTGCCCTCGGCCTACGCTGCACTTGAGTGGGATCCCAGAATTGGAACTGAACATCGGTAATTCAAAAGGCTGAATACATGTCTTCGCATGCACAGAGGGGCGTAAGAGGATGACGCGTTGCAGGCCGGAGGGAACAGGATCATCGTCACAGAGGTGATTGAACACTACCGACAACTGCCACTGTGTCACTAACTCTGTGCCTTGCGAGCCAACGACACGTGGCTGTGGGCCACTGCTGACCGCTGCCTCCGGCCTACACTGTTGTCCAGTAGATCACAGAACCTTGATTTGGCATTCTTGGAGTTCACATCTGTGTACAGGCATCATCGCAGACTGCATCCCCTTCCAGCACCTGTGCCACTGAGTTTGTTCCCCGACATTCATGGACACTCACTGGTCGTACATTGGGGGCGTTTGAGTCTATGGACTAGGGGCTAGTTTACATCCTCATGTAGCTGATCCCGAATTGTTGGTGAAAACGAGGGTTGCGCTTTCCACTCCTCCATTTACTGCTTCCAGATGACATCAGACCTTCCGCATCATGCCCTGGAGGACACCTTCCACTGTCCCCCGAAACCCTCCGCAACATACACCTCGGACATTGATGGGGATCCGCTCAGGTCGCATGGCCAATCTGACTGCACCGCAAGTCACCGTCCCGTGGCTGGGTGCCTGTGCCGGCCGCAGTGCATCCGGGCCACTAACTCTGTGCTGGTCAGGCGTGGGACCCCTTCTTCTGAGACATTGAATGGCCTCTGTAGCGATGGTCTTGGGGTCATCAACGCCATGTGTCTGTGGCCCTGCGCTGTCCGCCTCCTCTGGCCCCAACTGCAGTCCACCAGGGCCCACACATGGCATTGAATCTTGACCGGCCCGGACATTGCATCACCGCAGGAGGCACACGCCACCACCGCAAGGACCACCTTCAACCGCTATCTGCCAGAGTCGAAAGGGTGGTCTTGACAGACCTACGGAGTTGCCCAGACCTGTCGTGGATGCCATCATCGGCCTGCTGCCCTGCTCAGCACTCCAGGTGCCAGTGACTCAGTGCACCGCAAGCCATTGTCCGTTACTGATTGAGTTTTGTGCTGTTGTGAGGTTGCGCAGCAATGTCACCTCATGCAGTGGGGAAGACCTGGGACCATGAGGAGGAGGATGTGTCAAGTGTGCAGATGGGAGAAGGCACAGACAATGGGAGGGCAGGCGGCAGCAGCCCCAAGGCAGGAATGCAGACTGGTGGCGGTAGTCAAGCTGCTTACCCGGATCTGATACTGGGTATTGCGCTGTGGACTGCAGACGCAACTGTCACCTCAGGCAGTGTGGGAGGCTTGGGACGTTGATGAGGAAGTTGATGCAGGTGTACCACACCCCACTGCATCTGCATCAGGACTAACCCGAAGTGACACAATCCTAGCAATTCCTTCACATGAGCGCGCTCTTCTCTAGTGCCCCTACCTCAGTGCACTGCAACTCACGGAACGTCCAGACTGAATATTGGGTGACCTGTCCTTACTCCGGATCCCTCCATGTTGCTCTGCAATTGACTCTGTTATGCTGGTGTTTTCTGTTTCCATTACACTGGTGTCCACTTTTCAGGTTGTTGCCAGCACCAAGCCCTCTGTGCGGGCTGGCTTATACTCACCCCACACACATCCAGCAAAGGCGTCACTGTACATGTGGCCCTGCCAATAAAGGGGCCGGGCACACGTTCCCGTAGCCAGTTCAACATGATATGTGCATGTGTCTCTGTGGAGGTGTGGGTCTCCTTTGTGGGGTGGAGGTGGTCCCTGAAGGGTATTGGACACCCACATATGTGTTCTACTTCGCATTCCATGGGTTAGGCAACACCCTCACCTGTTGGGCCACCTCCTTTTGGCGTTCGGCCACCTGGCATTGGGGTGCCATGTTTGGGTGGATGACGTGTTGTGAGGCAGCCGTGATTGCGGGTGCTTCATGCTGTGTGGTCTGTTGCAGAGTCTGGGTTCTCCTCTGAGTAGCTTGTCTGCCATGGTGGTGGGTTGTGTGGGATGTCCATGGGCTGTTGTAGGGCGTCGGGGTGTGGTGTTCGTCTCGGGCATCACTGATGGGTTGTCTGTTCATACCTGCTGGAGGTGTTGTTTGTCCCTCTGCATTGTGAAGGGGAGGTGCATGTTGGCATTGTGTTGGCGCCTTGTTCTTGTCGACATGCAGACTGTGTGACAATGTACATTGTGACTGTTTGGGCGGTGGTGGCTATTTGAGTTGGGACAGTGTGCATTTGGCCTGCATGGCTGATGTGGGGTTGTAGGGGTAGATGTGCATCTCACAGTTCCCTGCTCTGTCCAATGTGATTGTTCCGTTTCTGCGCCTGGGTGGACCCAGTTGTGTCCCCTGTTCTGCAGTGTGGGTGTTGCACTTTGTGCCACATTGTCATGGTATGTGCTGTGATTGCTATGTGTGTGTGCTGCAGTGTACCACGGGGATGGGGGACATGTCCCTGAGTAAATTTGGGTGTGCAGTGTGTTACACCTCATTGTGCATGTGTGGCATTGTGCCCATCACCCCCCGTCTCCCCAGTTCCTGTTGGATCCTCACCCTGTTGTTGTTGTGTCAGGTCCTGTTGAGCTGTGTCCGTACTCCCTACTCCTTGCACCCTCTCCACACTGATGACTGTGGCCTGGCTTTCCTCCTGCTCCTCCTGTGTCACTGGGCTGCCACCTCCTGTCACCGTTGCTGCCTTCCTGTTGGCAGCAGGTTTGTACCTGGTTTATGTTGTCACGTCCTGGCGGAGCCTCTTGGCCTCCTGGATTGGCCTCCTGGGCTCTGCGACTGCATTCCAGACGTTCTGCTTGTGGGTCATTTGCTGGTAGTGTTCTGTCGCCTCCGTGGCCTTGGTCTTGTTTTCCTGCGGTCTGCACCCCGTCTTCCTCTCCATTTTCTCCTTGGCCTTCCCCGAGCCAGTTGTTCCTTGCTGGTGGTCTGTGGGTGTTGTGGGGTTCGCGTTGCTCTCTGCGCTGGGTCAGGGTGCATGGATGTTGCTACGTGCTTTGGCTTGTTTCTGGTGTGTTGTGCCTGTGGTTTTTATGGTGCAATTGCCTGCCAGACGCGTGGGAGTTGCAGGCCTGAGGCTGCTTTTCGCAGCTTTTTCTACCGCGATTGGCCTCATCGCCTGATTTCTCGCGTTTCGCATTTTTTGGGCGTGGTGTTGATTTGCACGCTGTCATTTGACTTGTTATCTGGTGACTATCGCATGGTACCGCCTTGTTGTGAATTCCACGTTGACACAGGGTTATTTTCCCGTGATAGGCTGCGTTATTGAAAGTTGTGTTACGCTACTCCTGCGGTAGTTATCACACGTTCTTGTGAATATACCCCTAAGTTTCCAGCTGACTGCTAGAACCTGATCTTTGCACATAGGTATACAGGACCATCAACAATCAGGGCTCTTTGAGTGTGGCAAAGGAGCTTGAATATACAATGCTTCCTAACAGGTAGCCAAGTAAGGGACCGCCAATTTGGGCCTACAGAAATACCCGGGGCCAGATGCCAAACCAGTCTGGCAACTGTATTCTGCACCACTTCCAGGAGAGACTTATTTATTGCAACCAAAAGATCATTACCATAGTTGAGGTAACTAGTTATAACAGCCTGTATAGTAGTTTTCCTACAGGTCAGAGGGGCCAAGAGAAAACCTTCCTAAGCATGCAAAACCTTACAAAACAGGTACTACTGACTGCTGCAACTTAGGTCACCATACTGAGTTAGTCGTCCAGCAGGATGCCAAGATTTTTCACAACTTTTTCGGACGAGGAGGACTGACCAGTCATCAGACAAGATCTGGGTGACCTTACCAAATAGGACAATAGCTGTCTTTCATCCATTTAATTGAACGCAACTCTGCTTCATTCAAAGCGCTACAGAAAGCGGGCAGTCACAGAAATTGGCTCTTATAGCTATCTGATTGTGTCCGGTCAGTAGCACTGTGGCGTAGAACCTCTAGCATTATGAGGTTAGTCACGTTACTAAGAATGTTATAAGCGGGGTTTGGTCAGAGCGGGAGTTGGACTTCCGAGGCCGTTGGATGAGGTGTTGATAATAAACCACAACTTACCTGTTTACGTGACGCCTGCATGTCTTCTTTGAACATCACAATCTGGTGACGCAGGATGGGATCGTGTGGTGAATGCTGGTAAACGAACACCTCAACAAGGCCAGATGCTTCTTACAAGAAGAGACGCGAGAAGAGTCGGATGGCTGAGGCGAAGAGTCAGCAGTGCACTGTAGTCCCGGGACGTCGTTGTGTCATCTTCTGATTCAATGTGTTTGCAGAGATCGGTGTGGATCTCATTACTATCATCAATTCTGCCTGTCGAGGTATGTGCAGCCTTTCCTGTTACGGAGCTCAGAGGATCGTCAGTTTCGCCCTCTAGCTCCAGTTGCATATACCGCTTTTCTCTTGAGTGCAGGAAAACGTTTTCTTCACTTGTAGCCTCACGGGTGTCATGTTTCCTTTTTCGGAGCTCAGAGGAACAGCAGATTTGCCCTCTAGCTCCGATCGCAACTTCCGCATCTCTTCAGCGCTTTGTGTTAATTAGAAAGGGCGCAAGGGAACTTCCTTTGGCCCCACACCTTGTTTGCGGTACTGCGCATGTGTCTCATGCGCGATGAGGTGTTGAATCAAGTGTATTGTTTTGTATTTTTTTAAAAAGAGAGGAAAAGAACATCTAGAACGCGCATCTGATGAGATCTTGACAAAGAGAGCAAGGAGGAATGTCTGTTCGCCCTCTAGCTTCTTTTGTTGTGGACAAGGACCAAACGTTCCGATCTCTCTTCGTTCTGGCCTTCTCATCTGCAGGTTATTTATGGAAAAGAGAAAGTGATTTCTAGTGACTGTTTTCCTTTAATTACGCACTGTCATTGAAGAATACCGTTTTCTATAAACACTGTGTCTCTGCACAATTGAAATTGCATATTAGGGTACTTGGTGTACATCTATATTTATTTTCACTGACACACACAGATTTTTAAAAAAAAGGGAAAAGGAAGTGTGTCCAGCCCTTACTTGTAATATGCAAAACGTGACTGCCCCACCTTTCTTTTTATTGTCACCTGGTGAGCCTGTAATTAAATGGGCGAAATGGAAAAAAGTGTTTTTAAATTATGCACGAGTGTGTGGGACCAATCTAAGTGCTGAAAGAAAGCATGCGTTGCTGTTACATTGCTTGGGAGCTGAAGGTCAGGATGTTTTGGAGGATCTTCCTGAGTTACCTCAAGCAGAAGCTCGTGATTTGAATGAATTTGAAATAGTTATATCTAGGTTAGATTGTCATTATCAGCCAAAAGTTAGTACAATTTTAGAAAGGTATCATTTTGGGTTACGAAGTCAAGGTCATGATGAGTCTGTTGAAGAATTTGTCACAAGTCTGAGGAAGCTTGCTTCCAATTGCAAATTTGGGGCGACATTAGAAGATAGAATAAGAGATCACTTTTTACTTAGACGTAACAGTGACAAGGTACTTGAAGAGCTTTGGATGAAAGATGAACCGCCATTAGAGGAAGTTCTTATTGTTGCTAAACTTGTAGAACACATGTTGAAGTGTGTGGGTGAGCTCAAAACTGACAAAACGCAGAATGTCAAAGGAAAGGAGGAGGTTACTGAAGTGTGTGAAGTTAAGTTACAGAAAGGTAGGAAGAAAGTAGAATTTGAAGCTCAAAGTCAAAAGAAAGCAGATCTTGAGTTCAAGGTTACGTGTTCCAGGTGTGGCATGGAAGGGCACAAGGCCAATGATAAATCTTGTCCTGCCTGGTCAAAGAACTGCAATTTTTGTGGTATAAAGGGTCATTTTAGCAGGTGTTGTCGCAACAAGAATAAAAGAGGGTTTAGAACTAAGACCCAGGAAATATGTCAGGAAGTAGTGTCACAAGTGGGGGATAAATTATTTCCCTCTGAAGTAGTTGTATTAGATGGGAAGCGGGTTTCAATGAAGTTTGACTCTTGTTCTCGCATTGCCATCATCTCAAATATGACCTTTCAAGAATTATTCGCAGGTGGAAAAGAATTGTTACCCTTAGATATCCAGCCAGGAGGTTATGGTGGAGTGAAGATTGAGATGCTTGGATATTTCGTATCTGACATAAAGTTAGGTAGCAAAGAAACTGTGGGTAAGATTTATGTATCTTGTCAAGGTGACATTTTGTTGGGGTGAGTCCCATCAGAGTGAGTTAGGGGTGAGTTTACATCCCAACAAAATTCCTCAGGTCCAAGTGGATGAAGTATGTGTTGGTAAAGACAAATTTATAAAAGAGTTTAAGACTCTCTTTCAATCCAAACTGGGAAAGTTACTAGGATACAAGCATAAAATTAAGCTTAGAGTGAATTCTTGCCCAACTGTGGCCAAGGTCCGTAGAATACCTCTGCATATGCAGGCAGAGGTAGAGATTGAATTAGGCAGATTGTGTGATTTAAGCAGTGTATTGTATTGTATTGTAATTGCATTTGTATAGCACTTACTACCCCTGACGAGGCGTAGAAGCGCTTTTTCGGCGAGTAGCACGCTACTCCGGGACCCATAGAGGATTAGTGTTGAATTAGTATAGTGAAACATGCAAGTAAATTTTAAGTGGTGGATATGTTAGTCAGTTATTTGGATTCTGAAGGATAGCAGAAGGATAGAAGAGGAAAGAAGGTTTGTATTTATATAGCGCTTCTAACCCCTGATGGGGTGTTGAATCGCTTTTTTGGCGAGTAGCACGCTACTCCGGAAACCCATAAAGGATTAGTGGTGAATTAGTATGGTGAAATATGAAAGTAATTTGAGTGGTGGATATTAGTCAGTTATTTGGAGTGAGAAGGATAGCGGAGGGATAGAAGGGAAAGAAAGGTTTGCATTCATATAGCGCCTGTTACCCCTGATGGGGTGTTGAAGCGCTTTTCTGGTGAGTAGCAGGCTACTCCGGAACCCATAAAGGATTAGTGTTGAAAATTAGTATAGTGAAATATGAAGTAATTTGAGTGGTGGATATGTTAGTCAGTTATTTGGATTGAGAAGGGTTAGGGAGGGGTAAAAAGGAATAAAGGTTTGCATTTATATAGCGCTTGTAACCCTGATGAGGTGTTGAAACGCTTTGTTGGCGAGTAGCACGCTACTCTGGAACCCATAAAGGATTAGTGGTGAATTAGTATAGTGGAATATGGAATTAGAGAAGTGAACATGCTAGTCTGTTATTTTGATTGAAAAGGATAGTGGAGCGATAGAAGAGTGAAGGATTTCTTTTTTAGGTCATAGCAGTAGGAGGAGGCTTTTGGATGAGTAAAAGGGTTTTTGGAGGGAAGAGTCAGAGGGAAGAGTTTAGAAAGGTTTGTTTTGGGGGATCGGTACAGTAAAGGAAGTGTCAGAAGACGCAAGGAGGGGTAGAGTAGGAGAGAGTCAAGAAAGGGTTATTTTGGGGAACATAGTAGTGGTATGGCGTTTGGGATAAATGATAGAGTGGGTGTAGAGGATATAATGGTAGATGTATAGGGTGAGATAGGGTAGTGAATTGGAAAGAGTAGTAGAAAGAAGTTTGAGATGAGTCAGAAAGTTGGGCTAGAAAATATATTGAGGGAAGTATAGGCTGAGAAATAGGGTAGTGCATTGGAAATGCTAAATTAGAAGAAAGTGATAAATATATAGATCCATAAGTACATAGATGCATAAAGGAGGTAAGTATATGCAGATTAAAGATATTGATAGAGGTAGCGGATGAGAAATAGGGTAGTGCATTGGATATGCTTTTTCAGGAGAAAAGTAACAGACACACAGATCCAAGTACATGGAGGTACATAGATGCCCAATGGAAGCAAGTACATGTAGACCAAAGAAGATTTTTTTTTTTCTTTGTTTTTGTTTTTATAGCAACATAATTATTGTACATGTTTATACAAAGCAATACATGAAGATAGGCACATATCTATAGTGAAAATCAATGCTTATGTACAGAGGGACAAATACATAGGGTGGGTATTAATGAATGGGAAAATGGGCAGCATTCCTGGCCTTGGTCCCGACCAGTTTCGAACAGGCTCAAACAGGCACTCACCCTTGTCCTATCCACCCTTAACAGGCTCAAACAGGCACTCACCCTTGTCCTCTACACCCTTAGCCTCGACGCCCGGGCTGAGACGCCCTAAGCCTTGGCCGTTTATAGCCCTAGTAGTCAGGTGACCCCTTCAGCCAATGGGAACCCTAGCCCTAACAATATCCAATCACAGCACTAGCCCTAAAATCTAGAACCAATAGGAGACGAGGACCTTACAGCCAATCTTAGCCCTAGTCCAAGCACCCAATCAGTTTCAAAAACCCTTGATCTCTACGTCCAATAGAGGCTCTAGCCCTACCAGTAGTCTCAACCCTAGTCCAAGCAACCAATGGCACAGGAAGCCCTAGTCCCTACTTCCAATAGAAAGCCTAACCCTACTCTTAGTCCCACACCTAGTCCAGCAACCAATAACATCAGAAGCCCTAATCACTACTTCCAATTAAAGGCCTAACCCTAGCCCTAGTCCCACCCTAGTCCCAACAACCAATAACACAGGAAGCCCTAGTCCCTACTTCCAATAGAAATACTAACCCTAGCCCTAGTCCCAACCCTACATTGATTGAATCACAGACCCAGAAACCAATCAGAACCCTCAAATACCCAACCAATGAGGACACTAACCCTAATCCAATAGAAACATCAGATACAACCACCAATCAGTGTACACATGTACCAAACAATATCAGACTATATAAGGTCCCAGCTACCTCAGGGAGTTGGAAGGTGCTTCTCTATTCAGAAATCTCCTAGGAGACAGACCGGCTCAATCCACACTTTGGACTTCTGCAGGTAAGGCCCCAACAAACTTGTCCTCTAACAACACTATTTGTATAAAACTTTACTCCCTCTCCTGGCCAAAAAACGAAGTGCACAGTCCCTATTAAACACAGTTTAAACAGCTTACAGCACATTACTGCTGTCTCAGTAGGAAAGGGGGGGGCTGGTTTCACTGACTTGTTAACACAAGATGGTCGCTGGGGATGCACTGCTTAACATACAGATCTTAGCACAGAGCAAAGGAGACATTTGGAGGGAAAAAACTGATAGTCACAGGGAATGAGAGGGAAAAACTACAGAGTTTGGACTGCAAATCCCACAATTCAACAGGTTAAATGGAAGCAGTCACAGGCAGGAAAAAACACAAGTTTAAACACAAAAACATGGGATAAATTATGCAATCACTGGCAGGTTAAAACTACAATTTTAAACTGTAACAACCACAGGCAAAGACAGTTAAAGAAATTTATAAAGAAAAAATAAGATGATGCAATCACAGGTAGGGAAAATTGTTTTTTTAACTTTTTTAGGAAAGAGACAGCACTAGTCTGCCTCCTTACCACTTCCTGGACTCTGCTCACTGCAATCTGGGGCACAGGTAGGCTGCAACTCACAAGATGGAGGAGAATGATTTGGGGTGCACCCAGCAAAGCCTTAAGGGGCCTGGGCAGGTGTGAGGGGAGGGCTCAGAGTTGCCTGGGAGCTGAATAGCCAATCCCCAGTCCTAGGTCTGCTGGCCTGGGGATGGGGACTGGGACTGGGGAGCTGCTCTATTCACAGATCTCCTAGGAGACAGACAGGCTCAATCCACACTTTGGTAAGGCCCCAACAAACTTGTCCTCTAACAACACTATTTGTATAAAACTTTACTCCCTCTCCTGGCCAAAAAACGAAGTACACAGTCCCTATTAAACACAGTTTAAACAGCTTACAGCACATTACTGCTGTCTCAGGAGGGAAGGGGGTGCTGGTTTCACTGACTTGTTAACACAAGATGGTCGCTGGGGGTGCACTGCTTAACATACAGATCTTAGCACAGAGCAAAGGAGACATTTGGAGGGAAAAAAACTGATAGTCACAGGGAATGAGAGGGAAAAACTACCGAGTTTGGACTGCAAATCCCACAATTCAACAGGTTAAATGGAAGCAGTCACAGGCAGGAAAAAACACAAGTTTAAACACAAAAACATGGGATAAATTATGCAATCACTGGCAGGTTAAAACTACAATTTTAAACTGTAACAACCACAGGCAAAGACAGTTAAAGAAATTTAAAAAGAAAAAATAAGATGATGCAATCACAGGTAGGGAAAATCGTTTTTTAAACTTTTTTAGGAAAGAGACAGCACTAGTCTGCCTCCTTACCACTTCCTGGACTCTGCTCACTGCAATCTGGGGCACAGGTAGGCTGCAACTCACAAGATGGAGGAGAATGATTTGGGGTGCACCCAGCAAAGCCTTAAGAGGCCTGGGCAGGTGTGAGGGGAGGGCTCAGAGTTGCCTGGGAGCTGAATAGCCAATCCCCAGTCCTAGGTCTGCTGGCCTGGGGGTGGGGACTGGGGTGCTGCTCTATTCACAGATCTCCTAGGAGACAGACAGGCTCAATCCACACTTTGGTAAGGCCCCAACAAACTTGTCCTCCAACAACACTATTTGTATAAAACTTTACTCCCTCTCCTGGCCAAAAAGCGAAGTGCACAGTCCCTATTAAACACAGTTTAAACAGCTTACAGCACATTACTGCTGTCTCAGGAGGGAAGGGGGGCTGGTTTCACTGACTTGTTAACACAAGATGGTCGCTGGGGTGCACTCCTTAACATACAGATCTTAGCACAGAGCAAAGGAGACATTTGGAGGGAAAAAAACTGATAGTCACAGGGAATGAGAGGGAAAAACTACAGAGTTTGGACTGCAAATCCCACAATTCAACAGGTTAAATGGAAGCAGTCACAGGCAGGAAAAAACACAAGTTTAAACACAAAAACATGGGATAAATTATGCAATCACTGGCAGGTTAAAACTACAATTTTAAACTGCAACAACCACAGGCAAAGACAGTTAAAGAAATTTAAAAAGAAAAAATAAGATGATGCAATCACAGGTAGGGAAAATTGTTTTTTAAACTTTTTTAGGAAAGAGACAGCACTAGTCTGCCTCCTTACCACTTCCTGTACTCTGCTCACTGCAATATGGGGCACAGGTAGGCTGCAACTCACAAGATGGAGGAAGCCACTGAGTGGAAGCCACTGAGTGGTTGGCCCCTATAGTGGTGGCACGCAAAGGGAATGGGGATATCCATCTTTGTGTGGATTTGCGTGCTCTCAATAAGGAAGTCATTGTGGACACATTTCTGTTACCAAATATCGAGGAGATGGTATCAACTTTTGCTGGTGCCAGGATTTTCACCACTTTAGATTTGGTATCAGCCTATCACCAAATTGAACTTCAAGAAGAGTCACAAGACCTCACAGCCTTCGTAACTCCTTTTGGCACATATTGATTTAAAAGAATGCCATTTGGTTTGGTTTCGGCAGCGGCTGTTTTCAGAGGATTAGGGGAAGGATTTTGAAGGGGTTACCTGGTGTGCAATGTTACCAAGACAATATTCTCATTTTTGGTGCATCTCTTGTTGAACATGATCAAACAGTAAGGAATGTTCTGAAGAGGTTGCAGGATGCTGGTTTGACGCTCAAGGCAGAAAAGTGCAAATTCGGCGTCTCAGAGGTCAGTTACCTGGGGGTACAAAATTTCAGAAATGGGAATCAGACCACGTTTGGAACTTGTTGAAACTATCAAATCTTTGGAAGCTCCTAAGACAAGAGAAGAGTTAGCATCCTTCATTGGTATGGTGGAGAACTACAGCAAGTTCATTAGAGACTTTGCCAGCAAAACTTTTTCAATGACAAAACTATTGAAGAAAAATGTGGAATTTGCATGGGACGCACAATGTAGCAATGAGCTCGAGGGAGTGAAACAAGAGTTGAATGATGCGCCTTGCCTGAAGGCTTATGATCCTTTGTGTGACACCAGAGTTGTATGTGATGCCAGCTCAAAAGGTTTGGGGGCTCTTTTGATTCAGATCAAGAATGGGAAGGAGAATTTGATAGCTTGTATGTCACGTACTTTGAGGAATGCGGAATGTAATTATTCTGTTATAGAGAGAGAATCTCTTGCCGTACATTGGCCATCAACAGGTTCAGGCAGTTTTTATGGGGAATCAAATTTACTGTGCATACAGATCACAAACCATTAGTTGAAATTTTTTCTAAGAAAGGTCTTGACTCAATTTCTTCCCACATCAGGAGATGGATGGTGAGTTTACAAGAGTTTAGCTTCAATGTTCAGTATGTCCCTGGTGTCAGCATTCACTCTGCTGATTGTTTATCAAGGTTGGTAAATGTCTCTGAAACTGTTTTGTTAGATAGTGAAGATTTGGTGAAGATGAGGTTGTGAGTTTGTGTGAAGTCACTGATGGAACCATTTCTGAGAAGGAATGGCTGGATGAGTTACAACTTAATGAGGAAATCGCTCATGTCATTCACGTTGTGAATTCTGGCAAACTTAACTCTACTGCGTTAGGTTGTCATAAAGGGAAGTGGAGCAAAATTCTGGAGGAATTGGCACTAGACAGAGGATTTTTGTTGCATGGGACAAGATTGATTCCACCAGCTAAACTGAGACAAAGAGTATTACAAATTGCTCATGAGGGTCACATGGGGATTGTGAAAACAAAAGGTAGACTTCGGAGAGATTTTTGGTGGCCCTCTCTTGATCATGATGTTGAGTGTATGATTAGAGATTGTGTGGAGTGCTTGACCTGTGACAAAGGTCTCAAAACAAATCAGTTACCTATGATATGCAGAGCCCTACCTAAATATCCCTGGGAGGAGTTTGCTATGGATATTCTTGGGCCAATAAAAGGGGAACATGCTACTCCCTATATCTTTGTTTTGATGGATCTGTGTTCCAGGTGTGTGGAAGTGTCTTGTGTTCATGACATTTCTTCTTCTGCAGTGATCAGGTTTCTTGAGGGTGTGTTCAAAAGAGAGAGCTTTCCCAGGTTTTTGCTAACAGACAATGGTGTGCAATTTTGCTCTTAAAAAAACGGAATCCTACTTGGAGAATTGTGGGATTGAACACAAGACATCTGCTTTATATCACCCTGAGACTAATGGTACCATTGAAAGGGTGATCAAGACATTAAAGGAGGGTATACAATTGGCAAGGGCTATTCATTTGGATTGGAAGAAAGAGTTATTTAACAGGATGGCAGGTTATCGCTTCTCTCCGCATGGTTCCACAGGAAAATCTTCTTTTGAATTATTCAAGGGAAGATCCCCTTCAACTAGTGTATGTCCTGGTTGGATGTTTTGGAACAAGGGTTGTGTTGATAATTCTCCTGGAGAATGGAGAGAGAAAGAGTTTAATGCCCAACTCAAGCGTAAAGAAAATTTTGACTCTAGCAAGCATGTGAGGAATGTGGAAGTTAAGGTGGGTGATTTTGTAAAAGTTAGAGCGCCAAAAGGGTGTGTGGAATGGTCAAAATTCACCAGAAAGTTACAAATTATCAAATGTTTCAAGAATGCTGTGAAGACTCATGATGGACGTATTTAGAATAAGAGCAGGATTGTGGTTCTTAGACAGCCTCATGTTACTTTACCTCTTACGTCATCTGTTCCCCAATAGCATAGGTATAGAATAGGAAATTATAGTTTACAGGATGTTCGCACGAGTTTTCCTACTACTCACAGGAGGAGTGTAAGGGAAATCAGGAAACCTGCATATCTCAAAGATTTCGTTGTGTAATACTTTGTAAAGAAGTTTTTTTTTTGCTTTGTATATGTATAACTTGTGAGGCATTTTTTTTAATTTGCTGTTTTTCTTATTTTGCTTATTTCCAACGGTAGTATTGGGTGTTCTTTAAATTTTTCTGTATTATTGTTGTATGGGAGGGAGAAGTGTGGCGTAGAACCTCTAGCATTATGAGATCAGTCACGTTACTAAGAATGTTATAAGCGGGGTTTGGTCAGAGCGGCAGTTGGACTTCCGAGGCCTTTGGATGAGGTGTTGATAATAGACCACAACTTACCTGTTTAGATGATGCCTGCATGTCTTCTTTGAACATCACAAGCACCAATTGGGTATCGTCATCACAGAACAGAATTTTGCTAACATAAATAAAAAGAAAACATGAAATGAAAGATAAAATTAAAGAGATTGTCCCACCAGCTGTGGCACAGAAGTAGGCATATTTTAGGAAGTTTGCACATGTAAAATGTGGCCACTCATAATGAAGAGAGCCAATGGCTGAAGTGGACTGATGCATTGCCCCTGCTGTATGATGTGGTAACTGAAGCAAAACGTGGACGGAGCTTGAATAGAGCAATAGATACATGGATTTTGTTTTAAACCATGAGGCTGGTGAGACAGATAAAGCAGTCTCCAGGACAGAACAAAAATGAGAGCGGATATCTTCACACAGTTCCAAAGTTGTGCTCCAGTGGAATACAGAACGCCATTGTTCACTTCTTCTTATGCAGTCTGAGTCACAGGGGATTCTATCAACTAACTAAACACTTTCATCTAGCTCCAGAATGCTTTTTTTATAAATCCACTGAATATGCTGCAATTTAAATTCACGTTTTCAGGCCTATGGACTGTCATTCAATTTCTTAACAAATGATAGAATTAAATAATTTCATTAATTTCATTAAATTGTATTCTGAACTTGAGAGATAAAGCATTGAACAAAACGGCATTTTCATTTCTATTAAAACACACATCTTTAAGAAATTAGTTTCTTGGAAATGCCATTATATTTAACTGTTCCCTAAGTGTTAGCTTACTTCTAAACTCAAGTCACACACACAACATAAATGCTTGTACCATTACCTCAATATTGTGTTGTTGCCATGATAGTCTCATTTTATTGTTTCCAAATTCTATTTGATCCCACAAGGCTGCTTCAAACCAAATATTTATTTTTATTTCTCAGGTGCGAATAGTCTTGTCAACCAATAGTAAAATGTAGTTAGGTTTTTGTTATTCCTTAACTTTTGCTAACTCATGCACAGTCAAATGTACAGGGGTAAATGACTCCCTGTTTGAGCACAGCCTAAATAGTCTCATATGTTAGCTCATTTTAACTAGAGAAGAGAGGGCATATTAGCAAGAACGGCGTTAAAATTATCGCCGCTTAGCGGCAGGAAACTGCCGCTAAAGCGGCGATAATGGGCTTGATAATATGCCCTTGAGAATACCAATAGAAGCCCATGTTCTGCTGTGATCCTGGGCTTCTATTGGAATTCTCAAGGGCATATTATCAAGCCCATTATCGCCGCTTTAGCGGCAGTTTCCTGCCGCTAAAGCGGCAATAATTTTAACGCTGTTCTTGCTAATATGCCCCAGAGTCTTTAGTATGCAGATGTAAATATTGTCCTGTTAATGAAAAGCTTGGAATAAATCGTGTCTAGGTGGAAACAGATGAAACCTGGGACACAATTATGCAAACATGTGTATCCCTGCAAGATAAACTCTTTCTGGTTCCCAATAAGGGGCATATTTACAAGAACTTAACGCCGCCGTAGCATCAATTTTTTGACCTTATGGCAGCTTTTTGTTTATCGTCTTATTTACAAGTTGCCAATAACTGCAGTTAGTGGCAATTTTCCAGCCTAAACATGAATTTTCAATGTCGCCGCTTCTGTTAGCAGGACTTACCGAAAATGAGATGCAAGGTAGGCGTTCCCATGAAAAAACTGCCGCTAAAAATACTGTGCGATATTTACAAGCAATTCCTTGTATGTTGCCAAACCAAAAAAACCTGCCTCTAAGTCCAATTAGAGGCATTTTTTTAAGAACAAAAAATACCTGGTCTTAAAATTGGTGCAAACACTTGGGTCCACATATAAGATGCTTGGGTGCGGACAGAGCTGCAGGGAATATTGCTGCGCTGCCCTGCGTCAAAACAAAAGGTCAAAAAAGCACCCTATCAACAAGATAGGGCGCATTTCTGGGCCTCATTCATGAATGGTTTGCATAGCTGCGACAAAACAGCGTTGCAACACTTTTCACTGCGCCCTCCTTGGGACATCATGGATGCGCCATATTTACTGTACGGGGCTCCATGTCGCAATCAATGACAGATATGTCTGGAATCCCGATGTATCTGTCGGCGCTAAAATCACGCATTGCTGCAGTTGTGTCGCAAGCATGACGCAACTCCAGCAATGAATGGGGCAGGCCTATCCCTATGGCACTGTATCACCCTTATGCCTGCCATGCGGCAGGCGTAAGGTTTTGACGCAGTGGTGTCCTAGAATTGTCACACTGAAATCTGATAGATTTCACTGCACCACTCCTACAAGGCTTTGTTGCGTGGGAAGGCCCTTCCTGCATACATCATACCTGATGCAGGTATAATCAGGCACAGGACTTTACAAGGTCACGCATATGCCTAGATGCGCCACTTTGTAAATACGGCGCAATGCAGTGCAAAATTCACGCTGCAAGTACATCAAGAAAATGATGCACTGGTGGGTTAAAATTTCAATAAAGGGTCAGGAATAAGCCCCCCTGTATTTTTCCCCTACGTTGATGCACAATGGCTGCCATGCTCCAACGCAGGCACCCTTGCGCCATGGTGTAAGGGTGACTGTGTTGCAGAGTTGATTGATGTTGTGCAGGAAGGGACACCTACCTGCACAAAACCTATCAATCAAGGGTATTTCTTCTTTCTCTGTGTGCTGCAGAATGCTGCACAAATGGAAAAAGTGAAAAAGAGGAGAAATGAAAACATTTATCCTCGTAGCACCTCCCAAACGTCACCCTTTGGGTGGTATTAGATTCTAACGCATTCTGAAGGTTTACGGTTTACTAGTAAACCTGGGAATCCTTCAGATTCCATTGGTTTGGCGTGGGAACGCCCACAGCAACACCCATTGAACAAGTGGCAGCTCCTTCGCTATTGCGGAGGAGCGTCGCCCCACTGCTTTCAAGCAGTGCAAGAAGTAGAAACAGAAAATGATAATAACTCAGTTATTATCATTTTATGTTTGCGCTGCTTTGTGGGCAGGTGGGGCTGCTCTGCTCTCGGAGCAGGGCAGGGGAGGAGTGGTTTGCCCACTCCTAAGTGCGCAAACCTCTAGGGCCGCACAAACCAGTCATGAACACTTTCCCCGTTCTCCATGCAGGCTGCATGTGGGGCCTGGTTGTGCTTCCTGTTCCTCGAGGAGAGCAGGAGCAGAGACGCACGACCCGGCGGCAAGCTAAGTTATATATTTTTTTTTATTCAATTTTTTATTATGCGCACCCTCCCACAATTGCCACCCCTCCTGCGACCCCTGTGATCCCTCCGCAATGCCCGCCACCTGCGAGCCATGCCAGCCACCACTTCATGGAACACCCCTTGCACACTGTTTAATGCGTGAAAGAGGTACATATTCACAAGTCCATGAAAAGCCACGTAAAGTGGCCTTGTAAACATGCAGTGGCACATTGCGCAACCGGAACGTCAAACATGTGACGTCACAGTGTTGCAAGAGTGCTGCTAGGACATCATAAATGAGGCCCTTGGATAATCAAAGCACTCCCACAATCCATCCTTGGCAAGGTTAACGACACCATGGACCTCATGCCATTGCAGCTAGGAGCATCAAGGAGACTACCACCACCCCTGAAATGCATCGCTCACCTGGACAACTGCTCCATTCTCTTTGGGTGACAACCTGACCTGATCCCCTCTAAGTGCTGACCTCAGTAGACCGGAACTTCAGCAACAGGAAGCTGGAAACCAGGGACAGCTGAAAGCCAGAGACTCTTCGGAGCTGTCTGTAACCGTGGAAGAAGGAGAGCTGCACAACCAGTCAACATTAAATTAGGTTATCTGCCGTCTGTATGTACTATTAACACTGATGCTACAACCTTACCTATTAGAGGCATTCAACAGGAATGTCCTACTAGGGAAACACATATAATGTTAAGTAGGGCATGGGTCCTGACCAGGCATATGGAAAATTGCAAAATGTAATTTTGTGAAACTTCAAAAAGATTGTGTAAAATTCTGCAAAATTTCATGAAACAAAACTCTGGAGTATCTCAACTGGAAATTGAATCAGAAGGCATACCTTGCATTCAAATGTCAATTATTATACCTGAAAGGGGATTGCTTCAAGGAGAAAATATCCTGCAGGAAACATTTTCTGCTCCCTCCAAACATTTTCTCCTCAAAATAGTTCTTCGCAGCGGAAAATACATAAATGCATAAATTTGGTGCTGCAAAATCTTTCAAATTGCACTAATTTGACGGAATACTTACAACTGAGTTACAGAAGAATGCCAGGTGCACTCTTGTCTTACACCAGGAGTTCAGGAGTAAATAAGAAGTACCAAAATCGTAAGTCTCAGCCTTTTTGCAGAAAATCTTTGTGTTTCAGACAATAAGGCAGTGTCTAAGCCATAACCATGTACAATTGTCCCCTACAAAAGTGTGGCCCAGTATTTAATTCTTAAATTCAACCAAGTTCACTGTCTGTAGATAAAGGATATGTTAAGTTAACAATTTTATCTAACTCCAGATCTAGGCAAGAATTACTCATGATTTTCCAGGTGACTATTTCAAGGAGAAAATGTTCTGTGTGAGACATTTTCTGCTCCTTTCAAAACTAGTTTCTCGCAGAGGAAAGTTCATACATTTCCTACTGTGAAATTCTCCAAATTGCACAAATTTCACATAATTCTTACTTCTTCTTAGACCTGGCCCTCTCTGCAGGGTCACCCCCAAATGTTTTGTTTTCATCTCTCCTGCTTTGCTTAATCCATTTTTGTTAGCTTTAGCACTCTGTGCACTTTACCACTGCTAACCAGTGCTAAAGTGCATGTGCTCTCCCCCCAAACCATGGTAAAATTGGCCTACACCTCATTTGCACATTTAATTTACTTGCAATTGCAAAATATATGGTACTACATGTACCCCGGGCCTGTAAATTAAATGCTACTCCTACTAGTGGGCCTGCGGCATTCGTAAATGCATGGTTCTTTTGTTCACCATGCCACCCCAGTTTTGACCCAGCCACTTGCAAGTCTGTCTTGGTCCTGCTCCCCATTGGAACAGTTCATTCCGAACTGCCAGGCCAGGTCCTCTCTGGACCAGAAACAAGCATCCTGGGAATGGCACATCAAGCAAGGGACCCATGTCTGGGCATACCCTTGGCCACTTAAGGCAAACATAGCAAACACAACAAGATGATGGATGGAGTTTCAAACACTGACCCCAGTCAAGTGATTTGGGTTAAATCCATTATTCTTTTGCTCACCATGCCACCCTAGTTTGCACCCAGCCAGATTTTAAGTCACCATTCTGAAAAGGCCACTTTTAGAAAGCTGGCATTTTTTTATGCTAACCATTTGTACCTTCCACTAGTGGTCTGGGTCATATGACTGTGAATGGCCCTGCTGTTGGGGTTTGTGTATTTCTCCCAGACAGTGACACAAAAGAGATTAGTTGTGGGAAGGATGGACCATCCTGCCAGGATGGCTGGAGCTGTTCCCTGCCCCACTTTAACATCTAAAGAGGTTGCCTTCAACACTTGCAAGTGAGCCTTTGTCACCTCAGACTTCTTGGAGGCTTGACATAAAAGGGAAGAGCTTTCCAAAACCAGATTTGGGGGTAGTACAGGGTTTTCCCCCACACACAAAAGCTAGTACTAGAATACTAGACCCTCAGAACAACTCTTCAGTACACTCCAGGACCTGAGGAAGACTTCAGAAGGACTGCCCTACCACCAGAGACTGCCATGTTGCTACCAGAGGACTGCCCTGCTGCTTGAAGAAGAACTGCACCATCTCCTTGAACCCAGGACCACCAGAAGTGACCCCAAGGACTAGCTGGCTGTGTTATATTCCAAAGTTACGCTCATGTAGCGAAGCAGCTTATTTCTTACATTGTCCTCAAAAATAACTATTTCAGCTGTGACCTTTTGCACATATTTGCATGTACGTGAATGTTGAATTAGCTTCCCTGAAACTAAACTTGTTTCACATCGAGCTTCGCACAACGTTATCACAACACCCTGAACATAATCTACAAGGTCTCATTTCATACTATGTACAAATGTCATCACTATCTTCATCCACGGGGCGACATGGCTATCTACATATCCAGAACATCGCTAATCTAAACGCAAGGCTGCTTTTTTTTTAATAAAAGATGAGCATCCCCGATATATTGGCAGAGGAGGCACTTCAGCTGACACCGAGGTCCCTGCATGCTAAGAAATCACCACGCAGCGGTCTGACATCTCGTGAGGGGGGTCCGGTTCGTGACTAAGATGGGGTCCTTCACTATCCCATCAGGTAATGGGGTTGGTTGGTCCCTTCGGGGGATTCTTGGCTTTACACCTACACACACTCTAGGTACACTTACAGTAGGGTTCGCATTGTGGGAGTACGCTAGATTACTGCCTTGTTTTATATGCCTGCATATATACATTGTTTCAGCACCATGGTAAAACTATATCTACTATTTAAGCTTTTGGTGTTTGTAATCACGTTTATCAGCCTCTGTCTACTAATTATTGCAGCACACGTATTTTATGGAAGAAAAACATTAGTTCAATAAATATTATTGAAAATGTCCCACTGTGTATTCTCTGTTTATTTCTCTGAAAATAAGTAAGCACAAGTGACTGAGTGAAGGGTTCTGTACTGTTTCTACGATCCCTGCGGGGTCAGGGTTGTCATGTTCAGTGGTTGCCAGAAAACCATTCGCTCCTTGATAGGTTAGGGGGGGGGGCTTACGGTGGCACTGTGAGCTAGCTGGTCAATAGGCCAACATATTCTGCGGGGGTGTCCGGAGTCAGTCTTCGCACCAAGCCCCTAGTTTCTGTTATCCAAATAATGTGCAGATCCTACGGATTGGTAGGAACTACACAACATGGCGCCACCAACATTGCTTAGGCTCCTATTTAATGGTCAAATCTGAGTAGTTCAGTTGTGCTTTCTCAGAAACCCCTACTCACATTTTAATGGAAGATGTCCGTAGAGGGAAGGGAAACAAATCCACCTCAGCTGAGTAGGTATACCCTATGTATTGGCTGTAGGTTAGTCAAGTTTGGAGGATTAGAAGTTCCCGCATTGTGCATACCATATCTCTATAAAATGTTAGCTGAATACTACTCTTCTGACAATGACCGAACAAGCTGAGGACATTGAAGAACAGGTAGTTGTACTAAATATTTTGGAAAATTGCAGACAGGCAGTTACCATGAAATTATTACAACATGGACTCCCGTCAACGGGTGGAGATGTTGCCTTTGTGGCTGAGGAACACAAAGCCCTCAGAACAGAGGTATTCTATTTTTGGGTTAAATTCCCGCCCTCAGATGCACGCGCACGGTTATTTCATGAATACATTTAAGCTGAACCTCGTGATGAGTATTTCCTATACGTGGACTTAGAAATCACATTAACTTACCAAGAGCACACTAATTGGTTTAAAGGCACCCTACCCCATACCACAGAACACCTGAGACTCGGTCTGCTCAGCATAGAAGGAGCGACCAGGCTGGTATTAGCCTCATATACACCGCATCCAGACATTGTTGCTTTATCAGCAGGAAGAATGTGTACACTCTACAGAGATTTAGTAAAAATTTGCAGAAATCTTACACAATATATAATGAGAACATTAACAGTTCTACCTGCAAGGGCTGCTCAGGCTACACAACCACATATGGCTACTACAGGTATTAGCCCACAAACACTGAATGCTATTATGGGAAAGATTCTCACCAGCCGGGAGCAAATCTCGGTCTGAATAGCACAAAAACAGTACAACTTGAAGCAGTTTTTCCCCATATGGGTCCACAGGAATAGCACAGAACACTGAAAATGTGCTTGCCAATGGAGATGGCTCCCCTGATAGAAGATTGTGTCACTTGGGGTACAATCTTCGCTACCATGTATACCAGAACACATGGTATCCCTTCAATAGCAGTCATACCAGATGTACTGAAACAGATTCAGAATGAGTACCGGGCAGAGCATGTCTTAGATCTGGGGACGAAACTGATGGGCAATTTTGCCCAGGTATCGGCCATTATGTTGAGTAACATAAAAGGGAAGGCAGGAGTGGTAGCTATACACCACAGCAGGAGCGAGAATTGCCTGAGAACATCGAAAATACTTACGCTTTGCTTGGTACAGATAATCTGGGAGCCAGACCTGGGAAACCAATAGTTAAGAGCAATTCTGAAAAGGATAACTCTAAGCAAGCACCCAATTCTTCAAAGAAGAAATGGGATAATAAAGTAGAAAATAAACAAAACAAAACACAGTCACAGGGTGAGTCTCCTCAACAGAAGCACACCGAGAGAAAATACAATTCGAGAAACCTTGACAATATTAGAAAGCTTGACATGTATCAGGATACTGATACATGTTTCTCTCCTTCCTTTCAGGAGTCATCCAAAAAACGTTCGGAGAGAGATGGATGGTCAGAGCACAGGTTGGAAGAGCCTGTCAAGCCGAAGAGGCAGACACATCGCACTTCGGACTACATCATTAAACAAGAAGATAAACAAAAGACTTCTAAACCTCAATTTAAAAAGGAAAAGGTAGCCGGGATAAAAATTTGAAATGCCCAGGCTACTGAGGACTCTGCTTCTGAGAGGTGAATGGGCTGTGATGATGCTGGACAGTGCAGCAGAAGTCACAATAGCTCGCCAGAACCTGGTGGATTATCTAGGGGTAGCAGCGCTGAGTGAGCATACCACGGTGGAAACACCTCATACAAGGGTAAGTGTCCCACATCGTTTATAAGAAATAATGCTCCAAATGGAGGGGGGCATACCCAGGAAAGTAAAAGGTCTCTTTTGGGAGAACCTGACATATAGTAAGGATATTCTTTTGGCCCAAAATGTTTGGCAACCTGATTTCGTAATGGATTGCCCAATGGGGAAAGAAGTTATTTTACCTTCTTTCTCTGACCTTGTACAAGAATCAGTTAAAAATTCATACGCGCAGGAGTGGGCATAAGCGTTAGCTCTTGTACTTTACTGCAATCATGTTGGGTGGGATGATGAGTCACCTCATCATGAAATCCCATTAAAATAAATTCCTCAACCACAGGGACAATACCCAATTAAACATGAGGCAAAGAAACAAGTCAGGGAGATCCTAGATCAACTTGAGTACCAAGGTGTGATAGAGATATGCACCTTACCTATGAATAATCCCTTGTTTCCTGCAATGAAACCCAATAATTCATATCATCTTGTTTTAGATTGTAGACATTTAAATGCATCCACACGAACATTTAAAGTGCAAAATGCACATAGTGCAGCAATAATGAATAACATTGTGCTGAAAAAGTACAAAACAACACTAGACATCTCGATTGGATTTTTCTGCCAAAATATAGCGTCTGGGAGCAGATATTTGACAGCATGATCGGTGCTAGGCTCTTAATGCCAATTTTGTTGATTACCACAAGGGTATTAAAAACATCCCCGTACTTTCAGCCAGGGGAACAGAGTTACTTCAAAATTTTGATGAGGAGGCATTGTCCTATGTACATGGCATCTATCTGTTGGACGATGAATTAATGGAGCACTTGTCTAGGGTGAACCACATAATTCTTAGGTTCGCCCACCTGGGATACAAATGTAATTTAAAAACCAAAAATTGCCCACCTCGGTGTCCTATTTTTAGGATACGAAATACCAACTGAAGGCAAAAGTCTAAATGCACAATTTTTAGAAAGATGTGCACTGCTGCAACCTCCAACGACTCTTAAAAGACTACAATCCATTTTAGGATTTTTGAATTTTGGCAGGACATACATTTTGGATTATGCATAAATAGTGAAAGCTTTCTATGACTTAATTAAACCTGATTTTTCAGTACATCATTGGACACAGAAACATACAGATATTCTATGTTCCGTACAAGCTGACATGATAGCTTGTAAACATTTACATACACGTGTTAACACGACTAACCTGGTGATCTGCGTAGTCGCTGGTCCAATTCGGTACACCTATATCACTTGAAATGAAAGCATTACAGTCCCTATTGCATACAAATCACATTTGTGCACGAATGCTGAAATGCATTTTGCACCAACTGAGAAGATACTCACAGCGATACAGACTTCTGTAGTGAGAGAGAGTGGTACAAGAAAGGGGTTAAGCCCAATTTAGATAGCTAGATGGGGCTTAGGTTAAAGTTTTTAGACAAACAAGAGAAATCCGGCTACCACCTTTTTAAGCACTGCTATTCATTTAAGCAGACTATAGACCAACGCACTTAGGGGGTCATTAGGATAGCGGGCGGATCACCACCGCCCGTATTTGCCACCGCCCACCTAACATTTCCCCACCGCCATATTAGTATGGTGGTGGGGACCCAGGCGCATGCATGAAGGAAAGTTCCATCCTGGGAAAACACACCCTCAATCCCTAGGGGATTGTAAGGCTCAGCTGGTGGAACTGAAAGCCCTGATACTGGCACTACAAAATATGGATCGAGAATTCCCCACACTAATTGTATATAAATCATTTTACTGTGTCCAGTCTTATAATGAAAATTTACAATATTGGGGCCAGAATGGATTTAGGGATTCCAAAGGTTGCACAGTAAAGCACAAGATGCTTTGGGAACAGGTGGCAAAGCTGAAAGAAGGCCTGCCACGGGCTCATGTTATTCATACATTGAGTCATCAGCATGTTGGCATTCATGTTGAAGGGAATTCGATGCGAATGAAGCCACCAAGGCAACAGTTCGTACTGCTGCCGTTGCTACAATAACTCGCTCCATTATGAGTATAGACGGAACAACTATGATAGCTGTCAATGCCATGCGCAACAGCTCAGCCCTGCTGAAAAGCTTTCTACTCAAGTACTCCTACAAGTTAGATGCACAAAACATTCTGTATGCTCAGATTCAAGGAGTGGGGGATAGAGTAATACCAAACACTGATCGCAGATTGGGATTAATACTAGCTGCACACAAGGGTCTGGGTTCAGCCCATGCAGGGATTACTGCTATATTTTCAGTACTAAAGCAGCGCTATTGGTGGCCAGGTATTACTAAACTGACAAAGGACTTTGTCGTCAAATGTGACATCTGCCAGCAGACAAAGGGCTACACCGTAGCATGTGCACCACAAACACCTTTACTGATCTCAAACAAACCTCATGGGTGTATATTTGGATCACTGTGGCCCCTTACACTTAGACGGGGCTTATAAGTACATCTTGGTGGCAGTAGATTCATGCTCCAGATTCCTGTGGGTTTGGCCCCAGCTCTCGGCTGACGCTTAAACAGTTATAAAGGATTTGCGAGCCTTTATCAGCACATACGCAATTGGCAAACTGCAGTCCAACCAGGGTCTGGCGTGTAGCTCTTGGGCTACCAAAGAAGCCATGTGAAGTTTGGGTGTGGCCTTGCAGTTCTCCTCCCCGTACCATCCTGAGGGAAATTCAGTTGTTGAGAGGAAAAACCGTGCCTGAAAGCAATCCCTGACAGCGTGGGTATTAGGCTTGGGTGTCAGTTGAGTCAATCATCAATATGGAGTTCAGAGGGCACTTAACAACATGCCAAGAAAATCCCTGGTGTGGTCGTACACCATATGACCTCCTGTTTGGGGTGAGGATGTGGGTACCCGACCTCGATTGTGTAAGCATGATGGTGGCTGAAACCCCATTTGACATCAATGATCATTTGGATGTTTTACAGGACCTTAAAGAATACAGAGCTTTACAAAGCAACGTCCAATTAAAATGCACTACCACTGGGGAAGTGAAAACAGTAACAGCAAGACATGCCTGGGTCTCGAAGATTGGGGACCTTTTCAGAGAGAAAATTATGGACAAAAACTTATTTGGGCCATTTTACAGAGCGCCTGTACCTGTCCTGGCTGTCAAAGGTACCAGAACTGAACTTCTTCCACTGCTTGCCGGTCGCTGAGACAAAAGGTGTGTCTCAATTGATCTGATCAAACTACACTATGTGGTTGATTCTCAACAGTAGGCTACGTGGGCTCCTGGGTAGCCGCTGCACTCCTCTCAATATCGTGCAGGAAGTTCAGATGGAAGCTTTAATAAGGACGGAAGACTCCACTTTCCAAAGAGAAGCTGTAAACAACAAAGAAATGATACATCTCACTGTTGAAACAACCACAACTGTAGAAATCAACAAGAACAGAAATTTCAATTCGAAAAATTGACAAGGTCTATGTAAACATGCCACAGATCAAGTCAGCTACCAGTTCTACAAAACCTGCTGATCTGCAAAAAATAGACTTGATGGCGTTTGGCTACTTCGTGCATTATAACAATTTTTCATCAGATCCAAGTGAACCTGAACTGCCAACACCGTCTCTCCCTTTCAAGCTACGAGTGTATGCTTTCTATCTTTGGCTGAAAAGACTTACTTCGTTGTTCCCTGGAAACATCTCTGGATTACAATTGCATTACTTTTCCTGTTACTTTGGATTGGTATAGTGACTGTCTTTTTCCTACTTCTGAATGGACACTTTCTCCAGGAATGCTCCGCAGTACAACTCGTGAATTTGGTTCTTAGACCACATGCATCATCACACATTGAACTAAGGGATCTGTCCCTGGTGAACATTACAGCAGTTCCAGCTCCTGAAGGAATTGTATGGGACAGGGTATCGTATGATGCGTATGGTCCTACTGAATTTTTGAAAATTCCTTATTTGTTTAAAATATCTTAAAAAAATTACATCATCACCTCTATTACTTTCTCTGATGATTGGGACATTGAAACTGTGCATAATTTGCTTTCAGATTTAGAGCAATCAGCTGCGTTTTCTAATGATGAATTATATGATGGCACAAGTAATTTTGGAGACATGTTCTGTTACCAGCATTATGGTCACCATTTTTGGCATAAATCTAGTATCCCAAGTGCTGTTTATAATTATACACAATGGGAACACTGCCCAACACCGCTGAAAGGTAGTTCAAAGACATTTGCCCAGAGGTTTGCTTATTTTTCAGGTTTTGAAACATCAGATTCTGCCTCGTATTACTATAGGCTTGCAGCTACACCTGCATAGAAAAATAGGCTAACAAACACCAAGCTGATATACTCTGCTTCCTTTATTTCCCGACTGTCTATACAGCGTTTCGACTTTTGGAAAGATACCGTAGACACAAAATCTATCTCGGAGACAAAAGATTGGCAGGTTCAGGGAACGGAGGCCTTATTTAGAGCATGCCTCATACCACATCAAATGATTTTACTGAGCAAGACATTGCAACAAACTTAATGTCTTGGTATAGCAAAAATAAAGGATTTGAAAACACCGCTTTTCCCACTTTCTCATGCTTCGAGAATTGGCAGCACTACACACACTTCAGTGAGGATACACTGGATACCATGATACGCAATGGTTCTTTCAATTCATCAGACCCCAATTGGAAGGGATGGTTGGCTTGGCCTGTGGAAACAAATGGGTGTCAATCTAGATTCCTGGGTAACACCGAAGGGTTTAGGATCAATAGGCCTGATCAGCGATATGTACAAACAGAACACTTGGGGGTGGTGACGTCATATAGTGTTGGGAAGTTATGCCTAGATTGGCTACAAACCTCAACACTCTCCCAGGTGAAAAAACACTTGTCCCTTCTATCTGATGACATGTATCACAGGGATTTGTTATTTGGCCCTCGTAATCTACGTCATAAGTGCTTTTTGTACGGAATGTACAACGAGTTGTGGAAGATTTCTCAACAGGAAGCTGCTGAGAGATTGTGTGAGATTGATAGGGTTAATTTAGAAAAGGCTTTGGCTGTGGTTGACAATGGTATGACCACTTTATCATCCAGAATGTAGTCACTGGGCAAAATAGTGTCTTCTGCAATTGACATAATACAGCAAGACATGTCTATATTACAACATGGAAAGTCACAATTACGGTCAATAGCAATACTGAGCTGGACATTACAAACATAACTTTTTGGCCACGTGTCACGGCGTTACATCAACAGTACAAATATGTTTTCAGCATATGATCTAATGGAAAGACAGATAGTAATGGCACGCAGAGATGCGAAATATACCATGTTGCACATTGAAAAATTAGACCAATTACCTTTCACCGTGGCTGAGACACCATCCACTGACTTGATAATCCATGGTTACATCACCCTACTGGACTCGACTTTCCAGTTCCTATATTGTCTCCAAAACCAACAGGTAGGCATTAAAGAGGTGCTAGGGGAACGATATGTGTACGAGTATTGGGAATTACCATTCAGGTTTAGATGCAGGAATGGGGACACAGACGTTTTTCTTAGTGGATCCGACTGTGAAGATGCTTTAAGCGGCTCCTTGGGTTGCAAGGACATTTCTCTCCACGGGGCATGCAATGCTTCAGTGGTGAACTTGTCTTGTCATCTGAAGGGTTCCCCAGCTGTGTTCAGGCTGCTCTCGAACGGGAGCTATTTGATTCTGAATGATCAAGGTTGCTGCGGAATGGAACCAGGCATCGCTTATCTAGTGACGGTTAATTCCATGGTCACTTGTTGTACACAATTACTGTATCCACCTGCCGCACAGTTAGGTAGGCAGCGCTATGGCCTTCAATAACTGTTTCCAACATAGAAATTGATCCCCTAAGCATACTGAAAGCCATGCTCTTGCATAAAGATGTGGCCTTAACTTCAGCCAAAGAGACGTTTGATCTCCAGGTTGCAAGGTCCTCATCTGAGATACAGACACTACTCCACACTTACTTCCCGCTGCATTTTGGGGAGCTGGTCCATCGTATCTTTAAGATGTCTGATACGAAAGGAATAGTACACTTTTTAAATGAATCGGATCTAGTTTGGTTGGCACCTTTCAGCTTTGAAGCTACTAATTCGTCCTGGATAAATGTCTCGGATCAGAATTGGTTGAAGTACTGATGGACTCCTATGGACTCCTTAAAGACCGATGCGTATTGCTGTCCCGAGCATTTTCCATTGATGATGAATGCATTCTTAGAGCCACCCTGGGATGCTTCAGCTCCTAGTGATGTGAACAAAGGCTCTGCAGAAAACATATGGGACACAATGCCTCTCTCAGCGGCTGCTGTTGGAACTGGATGGAATCAACTTTACCCCATAAATATGCGATGAGGTGAGCCTCTGGGAACGTCTGCTGTTGTAGGCAACAGTGATGTTGCATCTACCACTCGGAACACATAAACAATTGGCCTTTTCCGTGTGGGAATAATTATAAATTATATAATGACTTAAAGGCATTTAAATAAATATTTTTAAGTGAAGACTGCTTTTAGACGCTTTTAAGAGTAGTTTGTATTGTTTTTAAAATTGTCTACTGGCTTTTTAGATAGCTTTTTAGATATCTACCCTTAGTATGAGGAGTGGGTGTTATATTCCCAAGTTAGGCCCATGTAGTGAAGCAGCTTATTTCTTACATTGTCCTCACAAATAACATTTTCAGCTGTGACCTTATGCACATATTTGCATGCATGACAATGTTGGATTAGTTTCCCTGAACCTAAATTTGTTTTCACATCTAGCTTCGCACAACATTATTGCAACGCCCTGAATTTAATGTACAAGGTCTTGTTTCGTACTAAGTACAAATGTCATCACTATCTTCAACCACGGGGCGACAGGGTTATCTACATATCCATAACATTGCTAATCTATATGCACATCACAAGGCTGCTTTCTACTATAAAAGATGAACATCCCCGATAGATTGGCAGAGGAGGCACTATCACTGACACCGAGGTCCTTGCATGCTGAGAAATCACCACGCAGCGGTCTGGCATCTCGTGAGGGGTGTCCGGTTCATGACCAAAATGGGGTCCTTCACTCTATCCCATCAGGTAATGGGGTTGGTTCATCCCTTGGGGGTATTCTTGCCTTTCCACCTACACTCTAGGTACACTTAGAGTAGGGTTCACATCATGGGAGTACGCTAGATTACTCCCTTGTTTTATATGCCTGCATATATACATTGTTTCCGCACCATGGTAGAACTGTATCTACTATTTACACTTTTGGAGCTTGTAATCATGTTTATCTGCTTCTGTCTACTAATCATTGCAGCACACGTATTTTATGCAAGAATAACTTTGGTTCAATAAATATTATTGAAAACGTCCCACTGTGTATTCTCTGTATATTTCTCTGAGAATAAGTAAGCATGAGTGACTGAGCGAAAGGTTCTGTATGGTTTCCACGATCTCTGAGGGGTCAGTGTTGTCATGTTCAGCTGTTACCAGAAAACAATTCGCTCCCTGATAGGTTAGGGGGGCTTACTGTGGCACTGTGAGCTAGCTAGTCTATAGGCCAACATATACTGTGGGGGGTGTCCGGAATCAGTCCTGGCACCAAGCCCCTAGTTTATGTTGTCCAAACAATGCGCAGATGCTACTGATTGGTAGGAACTACATGAAAGCTGGTCTCCTGTGTATGTTACAGGAACATAACAAGCACTTGATGACTTGAACCCTGCTGCTGGCCTTTGCTGGAGTGAATCCTATCTTCCCAAGTGGTGTCCCCAGCTCCTAGCCCCTTGATAGTGCTGTCAGTGGTACTTCTCCAAAAGCTGAAGACTTTTGACTACCAAAATGTTTTCTAAGTCCGAAAGTAAAATTCTATACTGGGCTCAATGATGACATTCTCCCTATTGACAACTACAGCCTTCTCAGCCTGGAAATCTATCTTTTCCGGTCTGACCTTTTTCCCATCTTTGCTGACGGCTTCACTGAGACTTCATCCAGTGGCTTCTGGGTGATGAGGACTCCTCCTCGGACACAGCCTCCTTCCTTACCCCGCAGAACGCTACCTTTTCCAAGACTTTTCTTCAAAAAAGTTTCTAAGTTTGAAGGTGAGCAAAGACCAGACCCAATCCACCCCTTGAAATTGTCCCACACTCCATTACGGTCAAGTTTAACTTTTGACTATGACCAGGTTTCGTGCAACCAGATACTCTTGGTTGGCGTTTGATATTTTAGGCACTAGATTTCACTAGAAACTTTGAAAAACTCATAACTCTTGTTCTATTGATTGGATTTAATTTGTTTTGGTATCATATTTAAGCAAATTTTTTAATGATAAATCATGTGGCATAGGGAGACTATTATTAACATTATTGACTTGGTTCCAGGGGCATTGCAGCTCTGGCTGTTATGTATTAAACATAGGCATTCCACATTGACAAAGTTTTATTTTACTGCTGGCAACCATGCATGGTGGCCTGAGGTGACCACTGCTGGTAATTTTGCTTCTGCTGCCACTATGTAATTATGTTTGATGTAGTCAGTATTACAACTCTAATAATAATAGTAGCTTGAAATGACTTTCCTTGAGCGTAAGTAGTCCCATTGCAGAAAAGGTTGGCGCTATCCCTGGAGTAGCTGAACGAGTAATATCAAATCATTAGAAAGCTCAAACTAAGGCCACAACTCAGAAGTGGCTTGCATCAAATGAAAGTGTGTTGCATACCCGAAATGACACACTGTCAGATATAAATATAACAGGAGGCTATCTAGAAAATATTATAATTAAAGCTTCCAGTTTTCTCTTTTTACTGATTTTTATAGTTAAATACAGACAGAAAATAATCTATTGCCACCGCCATCCCCGATGGATACAAGATCCAGAGGAAAGACCCCCCCCAACCGCCCAGGAGGAGGACTCGTCATCGCACACAAGAACTCCCTCAGACTCTCCACATCAACCATGAATGACACCCGCTCCACCACTGAACACTTCCACTTGCAGATCCAGACCAACCCTAGAACCTCACTCCACGGCACCCTCGCATACAGACCCCCCAGACCTCACGCCTCGTTCGCCACACCCATTGCCGACCTCATCGCACCCCATGCTATCACCTCCATGGACTACATACTCATCGGAGACCTGAATTTCCACCTCGACAACCCCAGCGACCCCAACTCCACCACCCTCCTGGACAACCTCGCCAACATCGGCCTGAAACAGCTCTTCACCACGCCCACCCACAACACAGGACACACCCTAGACCCCATCTTTGCAGGAGGTAACAGCAGCCACTTCAGCCACACCACGCAACCCCCCTGGACGGACCACCACTGCGTACACTTCAACGTTAACAAACCCGTCGCCCCCAAACCTGCACCGCGCCCTCCAAGAAGGAACTGGAACAAAATCACAGAGGAGCAGCTCAACTCCGCCCTCAACCGCCACGCCCCTACCACCTCGACCGACACCAACCTCGCAGCCAAGGAACTCCACAGATAGATTAGCAACTGCGCAGACGATATCGCACCACTACGCAACTCCGACAGACAGCGCCCCAGGAAGGCAACCTGGTTCACCACCGACCTCCAAGAATCTAGACGCACCTGCAGACATCTCGAGAAGAACTGGAGAAACAGCAAAACGCCAGAAGACTGAACCACCTACAAGAACGCCATGACGAAACACCACCAACGCATCAGAGCCACCAAAAGGACCTTCATCCAAAACAAGATCCTCGCCAACTCCAGCAACTCCAAGGAACTTTTCAGCATCATCCAGGAATTTACCAAACCCCCGGCGAAACCACGGACATCACCCCCTCCCAGGACCTCTGCAACAAGCTCGGATCCTACTTCCATCTGAAAATTAAGGGCCTCTACGACCACTTCAACGACCAAACACCAGACTCCGAAACCTCCTGCCTCTCCAGCAACACCAGCCAGCCTACTGTATTCTCCTGGACCCCAGTCACCACCGAAGACACCATCTTGACCATGAAAAGCATACACTCAGGGGCCCCCACGGACCCCTGCCCGCCGCACATTTACCACAGAGCTGCCACCACCATCGCCCTGGAACTACGTCGCACCATCAACAGCACCTTCAAGACCGGCACCTTCCCCGATGACTGGAAATGCGCAGAAGTCAGATCCCTGCTCAAGAAGCCCTCAGCAGACCCGACGGACCTCAAGAACTACCGGCCCTTCGCCAACCTCCCGTTCACAGCCAAAGTCACTGAGAAGATCGTCAACACCCAACTAACAAAATTCATCGAAGAAAACTACATCCTCGACCCTTCCCAATCCGGATTCCACAACAACCACAGCACCGAGACCGCTCTACTCACTGCCACAGACGACATCCGTACCCTCCTCGACCTAGGTCACACCGCTGCTCTGAACCTGCTTGACCTCTCTGCAGCATTCAACACCATCTCCCAACGCACACTCACCGCCAGACTCCACGACGCCGGCATACATGGAACCGCCCTCAACTGGATCCACTCCTTCCTCACCGACAGAACCCAAAGACTCAGACTGCCACCTTTCCTCTCCGAACCCACGGAACCCGCTGGGGAGTACCCCAAGGATCGTCGCTCATCCCCATGCTCTTCAACATCTACATGGCCCCCCCTCGCCGCCATCGTCAGACAGCATGGACTCAGCATAGTATCCTATGCCGATGACACCCAACTCATCCTCTCCCTCACCTAGGGCCCCGTCACCACCAGACTCTACTTCCAGGAAGGAATGAAGGACGTCATATCCTGGATGAAAAGCAGCTGTCTGAAGCTCAACTCGGAGAAGACAGAGGTCCTCATCCTCAGACCCTCCCCCTCTGCATGGGACAGTACCTGGTGGCTCACCGCCCTCGGCAGCCCTCCCACCCCCACGGACCACGCCCAAAACCTTGGCATTGTACTCGACTCCTCCCTATCCATGACCAGTCCGGTGAACGCTGTCGCCTCCAGCTGCTACAACACCCTCCGCATCCTCCAAAAGACCTTCAAATGGATCCCCCTGAATCAAGGAAGACCATCACCCACGCACTCATAACCAGCAGACTGGACTACGGAAACGCCCTCTACGCTGGGATCAACAAGTCTCTGCTCCACAAGCTCCAGACCATACAGAACACCGCAGCCAGACTCGTCCTCGGCATCCCTCGACAAGAACACATCACCCACCACCTGCGCAACCTCCACTGGCTTCCCATCGAACAGAGAGTCACTTTCAAGATACTCACCCACGCCTACAAATGCCTCCACAACACCGGACCCCAAAACCTCAACGAAAGAATCTCCTTCCACGTACCCAAGAGAAACCTCTGATCAGCCGACCTCACCCTCGCCGAACTCCCGCGCATCCACAGAGCTAGAACAGGTGGAAGAGCCTTCTCCTACATCGCAGCCAAGACCTGGAACAAGCTCCTGATCGACATCAGACGCTCCCCCTCCCTGAACATCTTCAGGAAGACATTCAAGACCTGGCTCTTCGACTGAGCGGAGCTGCCTACCCCCCCAGCGCCTTGAGACCCTCACGGGTGAGTACTGCGCTTGCAATTCCCCTGATTGATTGATTGATTAGCTGCCAGTTGAAATAGAGCAGGTATTCAATTGAATTATGTGTAATGTCTATGCATAAAACTATAATGTAATCTTCAGTGTCTTTGGAAAGAACACCTCGCCATGGGACTCAACCTGGTGGCTCATAGACTTTTGACCCACCCCCATGCCCTGCTCACAAGCGAGAGACCTTGGACTCATCATAGACAACAAATGGGACATGACCGCCCAAGTCAACGCAGTGGTCTCTGCCTGCTTCAACACACTAAGGGTGGCTGCCAGACAGTACCAGGTCAAGGATCACCAGCAGACTAGGCTATGGAAATACCCTGTACACAGGGATTGCCAACTAGCTCACAAGAAGACTGCATACCATCCAAAACGCAGCAGCCAGACCAGTCCTCAACCTCCCATGCTGAGTCTACATCACACAACACATTTGGGAAATCCACTGGCTTTGGAGGCCATGAGCAGAGGCAACTCAGCCAGATGGGCATTCTAGAACCTGGAGCCATGGCCTCTCAACATGAGATAATGAGTGAATGGGTCAGTCCTCAGCTGCTTCTCCTCCAACCTGGGAACAGGAGTCAATGTATAACATGCATTACCCATGTAGCAGGCTTCACTTTGTTCAACTGCCACTCCAAAATATATGCAATGAAGTATTTGTTCTAGGATTTGGAAAGAGAGTTTTTAAGCTTGTACACTAGTGCACATGTTACATATGTTCCCTTGCACTGGTTTCTCTTTTCTACTAGCCTTATTGAACTTTAATGTATTCAATATTATGTACACTTGTGCCTTGGTACCATCATCATATCAATGTTATCTACTTTATGCCATGAACTACCACCATAAGGGAAGAGCCAGGAGTATTCTAAGATGGACATCATCATGTCCTGCAATCTTCCCATGCAATTTCCATAGGGATTTTTGAACAGTGCTAAAGTCAAAATGTCTGAATGGAATTACACCAAATGTTGCAGAAAGCTAAATCTCTAGACTGAAAAAGTGGGATAAATCCATTAAGTAGATGTTGAGAAATTAAGCGTTAAAGTTCACGTATTCTTGATGATTTGGGTCATGGGGCTCTTGTGGGTGTCCCGCAGGCATGCAACTTCAAATAATAGAGCAATATGATTGATTGATTTGATCCAATTGATTTTCCCTGTTGTATCTTGCTCCCGAGGGAGTGAGAACCTCCTGCCAGTCTTGTGGGAGCTCACGTTCCTATTGGATGGCCTCTACATGAAGTAAAATGTTGCGTCCGCCATTACAGGATTCTGGGACTCAGTTACTGTGTCCAAAAAATTGAAAGATAATGAGGTATAAGGGGCAAGGTAAGGATATCCTGACTTCCTAAACATTGTGGGGTGTCCCACAGGCCCCCCAGGGTGAAATTATACACAAACATTTTCTTTTTGGGGCTCTGGGATCCTGAAGAAGTCCTTCGGGAGCCAGCGCAAGACCCTGGACTTCTGCGGGATTGCCACAGGAGGCAACACGGTCCCCATGCTTCCGCAACAGTACATCAAGATCTGGAAAACAATTGAAAAAAAGAGGAGGGTTGATGTCTGTTCAGGTTGTAGTGGTTTGGCCGGCTTTGGGGGCTTGGGTGGAGGGCCTGGCCCCCTGGCTCTGCATAGTGGCAGGTTGGCATAATTACAGATTGTAATAACATTTTACTTCATGTTAAAAACCATAGAAATTCACTGCAAAAAACAACGGTTCAAGTGATTTTACAGTTAGGCTAAAATGTCAGTTTAAAGGTAACATTTTCAACAAAAAAACACTGAAATTCACCAGTATTAGTTAACTCAAGAAACTTTAACTCGTGCCGTTGACATGCACTGCTTATGATCTCACATATTGCAACATTCATGACATGTTCTATAATATCCTTGATAACATCCCTGATGGCAACTTAAATGACATAATTTATGGCAACATTGTGTATGGCGGGGCATCAGTTATAGTTACTTGGATGTCAATTTACTATAATGGAGTGTGTATCTACTATTGTATCTACACATCTCATTGATGCTAGAGTAGGCTATACAATAGACCAAAGCAAATAGAATTATGCTTTTAGTTCTTTGATACACTCACTCAAATTTATCTAAATACACTACTGGGTCCTGTCCCCATAGTGCTACAGGCCTTGCAGAAATGGTGTCTACCTGGCTTTGTCTAGGTTTACTGTGAGGACCACACTGGTCCTTACAGTATTTGTGAAACATGCCAAGTTACACACATCCTCACACAAACACATCCTCAGCATAAACACTTTTTTCATACTTAACTTTAGCTGCTGGCTCCCTATGGTTAACCTTATCTTTCCTCTCCCTCACATGAACAGCTGGTGATGTCCGATTTGAACTTCTTGGAGGATGGAGAGAATGAAGAGAAAGCCTTTGATGGCCTAGTGGAGAGGTTAACTGTAGTGATATTGATGTGGGTAGTAAGAAATCAAGGGTACCTGGGAAGAAGAGATGGAATGAGAGAGAAACTTATCTGGTGGGGTAGGGACCCACCAGATATGCTGTGAGGTCATTGGGATGAAGCACGAGGTTCACTGGGTGGCCATGGGTGCTCTTGGGGAAATGTAGCATATTTTGCATTGGTTGGCGAACCTCTGGCTCTGCCAGATTCTTTGTTTCCACTGGAACAATTCATTTTTTCATTTTCTCACCTTACTAGACAGGCAAACAGAGGAAGTTGTTTTTTTAAATTTTTGCTATGCACCTGAAAGGTGTCTTTCACCTGCTGATTAACAAAGTATTTTGGGGGTACGTTTATGATTGATTGCTATTCTTAAAGGTATTTTGCAAGTAATATCTTTGCAAGTGTGAAGTCTCCATAAATAAAAAGATAGGACAGTGTGGACAACTCTTCTAATGTCTATATACACTAATACCTAGCGATGCCCACTAACTGAAACCACCTTTTACTGTTGGTGGGAGGAAGATATGTGGAAGAGAGGAAAGGAAAATCAGGGAAGCTTCTCCCACCACCCCTCTCACATTCTCCATGATCTGGAGATTTCTGTCACAGAAAGGGCAAACCATTTTCCTTATTGTTGCCCCTGCATTAACATTTGTTGGAGATTCTGGGTAGCAAAACATGTTGGGATTCATGCAAGCCAAGTATATTTGGGTTTCACTGTGTATCTAGTGCTGAACCTCTTATTAATGTATTTGATGATTCTCACGATAAGTCAGTAATGTGTGTTATGTTTCTTTACTCTAAAATGCAAAATAAAATTGTAGAAAAAAGAAAAGAAATCCCTGAGTGCCATATACTGCACACATCCTTCATAGAATCTTCCCCATCAAAAACATTCACCCGTGTCTAGTGTGTGGAGGCAGGTCCAAATCAATTGGCAGCCACCGCATGTCAGATAACCCCACCCTCAAATTGCATGGGAGAACTCACATTTGGGTCAAGCTTAGGGAGGAATATATTACTGAGCCAGAAAGGCTGGAGGAAACTTCTATGTTGTAGGAATACTTCAGGTTTTCGCTACAGACATGAGAGATTTGCTGTTATGCATTTTAGGTTTTGGGCCAAGAATCCTTTGCCAAATAGAGGTAAGAGTGTGCGTGTGTGTGTGAGTGTGCCTGTGTGCGTGCGTGTGTGTGTGCGTGTGTGTGTGTGTGTGTGAGATATATGTTAGGATGAAGGTGTTGGGGTCATAATTATCACGCTTCCATTGGTTGCACCAACATTAGAGAGATAAAACGAGTATGGTGTGATGCAAATATGACTTCGATTTTTAGGAAAGAAGAACTGTAACCCCATTTGACTGTTTGATAATTTACAAAAAGTATTTCATACTAAGGTATTAGGCCAACTGCTGGGGTGGATGGGTGACTCTCGGGTACTATTTCCCTTGCATGCAGGTCTCAGAGCAAAAGTTAGCATGATAAATCAAGTATTTCAATTGTCTTAATGACGTGGACATATCTAAATCTCAAGAAGGAGCACCTATATGTGGCATTTGTTGACTTGAGGACTGCTTTTGATCTTGTCCCCAGACACTGACTGTGGGACATCCTCAAGTGAATGGGCATACTACCTTGTATATTGAACATCTTAATATGGCTCCATGAACAGAATTAATCCCAAGTGTGATGGGGCAAGAAGGAGGAGCTTACAGATCATATAACTAAAGATAGAGAGGTTTGTCAAGGTTGGGTTTTAGCCCCCACGCTGTTCTCCCTATAGATTAATGATGTCATCAATGTCCTTAATAAGTGTGTCCATGATTCCCCCAAACGGGAGGATAAATCCATTTCAGCTCTCCTCTTTGCAGATGACACTCTCCTTATCTCACTAACCCCTGTGGGCCTACAAAATATATTGAACAAATTCATTGATTTTTGTGACACACGTGGTTTGGAGATCTATCCCTCAAAAACAAATGCATGACCCTTAAACCTTGCAAGTCTTTTAGCGGTGATCTCAGAATGGGGAGAATTTGGCTCCAGAAAGTTGACAAATTTGACTGATCAGGGTTGAGCATTCACTTACACAAGAATAGTGATGCAATAATGCTCCATTGATCCACTGCAGTTGTTAAAATATACAGAGCCACCACCTCTAGAACCGTGTTGCCAGAAATTGAGATCTATTGAGTTAAGGCCCAAATGGCATAACTATAGGGGGCAGAAAGTGGGGGATCAGACGCTTTTAAAGACCTGTCACAGAAGGAGACCAACTTCTTGAGTTATTTATTTAATGTGCCACAAAGGACTCCTACCCTACCAATTTTTCTGGACATGAGCCTTAAGAGGATAGGCAACCTAGTTTATAGGTTCCTTACTCTTTGGATGACATTGTGTTCAACCCCTGAGCTAGTCTAATATAGAAACAGCATTTTAGAGATGATGAATTTTGACAAGGCCCACAATATACTATGGCTATGCCACGTAAAAGCTTGGTTGAAGGTTTTGAGGCTGGAAAACCTTTGATGTGATCCCTCATCTATCAACAGGACAACATGGGATATTGTAAAACTCGCCTATTGGGATCACGTGATGGAGCAGTGGCACAGGAACACGAAATGTGAAAGCCTCACCAATAAATTCCTGGTTAATAAACCCACTCCCTATTTCAAATCTTACATGAATGAGATCTTTCCACACCAGGCCTATAATCTTGTGTATCAGGTTTAGATTTGGAAATCTACGCATTAACAGTGTCTTACGCAAATTGAAGTCTAGATTTGATGGCCATGGAACTTGTAAAATATGCAATGATGCAATCTAAGACATAGACCATGTTCTATTCTTTTGCTCAGCATACAAAATTTCTAGAAGAAAGTGGATCAGACCACTGTGCTTGAACCTAAGCATCAGACATTGTTGCTTTTTCTTAAGATTACTTCAGTCAGACCCAAATATGCTCACTGTTTTTGGCGTGACCAAATTTTTATATGCTGTTTCTCTTTGAGAGAAGCGTCAGGGACTTTACAAAAAAATGAATACTTGTATATGAATTATTGCACATATATTTGTTATTTATATGCAATATTTTTTAAATGTTTAATGGTGTATATCCCCGAAATATACAGTAATGAATGGAATGGATAATATGAGTAAGTTTGCTAGCATAGGGTCCCGAAGATAATGTTTCTCTGGTCCAGTTTGGTCTTTACTTTGGCTTGCACAACAGCGTGGTGAGCAAGTGAGATGAAGTTACACTGCTATCAAACTGTTATAGACATTCAGGTGTGAATGAATGAATAAAGTCTTTATTGCTTGATTAAAAAAATCATTGCAATTAAAACATCTTAAAAATCGGACAATATCTGAAAAACATTATCCCGTGTAGTTACAGGCCAATAATAAAACTATTTGTGAACATCTTTTTAAAACAATGACAAAAATATTCTTAACAATTTATAAATACATTCATATTTGCAATAAAATTAATTAGCTTCATTAATCATACAAATCAACTATAAAATCTATTCATACATGGGCTGGATCATTACGTATTAAGGTGCAAACGTGCGGTAAACAGTAGTTCCATTATGCAAACAGGCTATAAAAGTGCATCAATAATTTCCATTGCAAACAAAATAACTTCATTATTTACCTTTCTAGTTGTTACCCTAGCAACATACACACTAAATTCCACAAGAGGCCGTACAGTGCAAATGAGCAGAAAAAAATGCATTCAAGATTTCTCTTGAAGCCATGGGATTTGATCATGATACTTCTTGAACAGTCAATACCAAACATTTTATTGGCAGCAACTAGAAACTTTATCAATTGACATAGCAGCAGAATCGACTTGCCCGAAAAACAAAGAATAAGGGCCTGGCAAGCCGATCTAACCCCAATCTTCAAAAATTGGGGTTTTAAAAATATGCACCGTATTTTAAGCAATTTGGGACACACACATACTATATGCAATAAAGATTCACGTGGCCACCCACAGAGTCTACAATTGGTGTCAGGCCACTGCTGAATCCAGGATGGCATACCCTCCTTAGTTGGGTTTCTTCCCAATCTTATTTTTTAAAAGTTTTTTTTTATTTTTACAGAGAAGTGGGCATTAAGATATGGCTGGATACGTAAAAACCGATGTGATTTAATCACATACAATGCATGATTTTTTGTGGCTAAAACAGTTTTATCCTCATTAAGGGATTTAGCTTTCATTTGTTTTTTAGGATTAATTTATAATTGGGCATTTTCAATTCATGAAGCCCAATCTGCAGGACAATATCGTGTAAGCAAGTTAGAATATGAGATCTCCAGGTAGCAGCATAAGCAGATTTAGTTATTTCAAGCCAGCAGTTGTTCGCTAGGGAAGCGGGGGCAGAAGAAAACATAGACATACATAGAGTAAATACATTTCAAAAAAGCCCCTTGCGACACCAAACGCTGTCTTTGGAGACCAAACTCTAATCTTATTTCAGCTTGACCCACTGACCTGGGAATCCCAAAAGTTGCTTTATAAGCCTTGACTACTAATAAATCCAGTAGCTTCGCATCTTCCCCCCTTGTAATGGGTGAGCCATATGAAATGGTTGGCTGTAGCTTTGCTCTCATGACTTTAAGACTATGTTCATAATATTGGCACCTCAATGATTTTTGCAAACATTTAAAAGCATGAATTAGGGGCGTGGCCAAGATGGCGTCGCGGTAGGACGCACCTCGCCGACTCGCCTGCCCGTCGCTGGCCTAGACACTGTGTCACAGGCCCGAGCTGACAATTCAGAGCTGCCGACTGAGCCGGCGTGAGCTGACGGCGGCGGGGAGCACGAAGAGCCTGGAGGAGATCGCCAACAGAAGCCCCAGAGAGCAGAGGTCCTGTCATCCGGGTGGTGCCGTGGCCAAGAATAGGAGCCCGTCTAGCAGGCGGGGCGGGGTTGACAGTCTGGGCCCTGGAGCCCGTAGGCACCGCAGTGCCTTTCGAGGAGCGACTGGAGTGTGGAGCAGTGCTGGAGAGGGCCGATCCTGACTGGTGGTGCGGCCAGCCCACAAGACCGACCGCACGAGCCCCAAGGTGAAGAGCAGCCCCGTCACCGAGGGGAGGCCTAGAGCGAGGCGCCTTCTCACAGAGCGGGCCGCGCGCTGCAACAGGGAGGGCTCATAGGGTCTTGAGGAGGGCTCCTCCCCTTCATCTATCGCTGGGCGGATTGGCCTGGGCCAACGGTGGAGCAGGGGTGGCTGGCGGAACGAGGAGCTTGAAAACGGGGCCTCCGCAAGAAGATTTGCAGGCCGGAGTCTGGTGGGCCCCGAAGGGAGTCATACGGCCCGTAAAGGCAGTGCAACATGGCCAGTTGAGGGCAGGAGACTCTCAATGAAGGAGAGGCCCCCCAGGATACTGGAGCCAGTCATAGCAGGGGCCCATCACGGGAGCGGTGGGGGAAAGTGAGAGGGGCCTTTGAGCGGCGAGGTCCGGTTTCACTTAGAGGAGGTGGACAGGCAGTCGAGGTCCCCGGGAGGAGACGAGCCCTCCTTCACACTACTCCATGGTGACCTATTAGGACCACAATCACAGCTTTAGCGAGCCATGAGAGGCCTGCTAGGGGTTGCAAGGCTGGGCCCCGGGGAAAGGTGCAAGGCCCAGGAGGAACAAGTGGTCTCGGCGAGCACAGCACCTCACTAGCGCTGAAGAGCCCAGAGTTCCCGGGAGCAGGGGTGTGGGCCCTCTCTGGCCTCAAAGGGCGGACCGGCCCGGGTCCTATAACAGAAGTAGTACAACAGCGATACCTGGGCTGCACCCGTAGCATCTGGAGGGGGAGAGCTGTCACCGCCACTCCCCGTGAGCCAATGCTCATCTGCACCAAAACACGCTGGGTGAGGGAGGAAGATCCCAGAGCCCACGCCTCAGCCTGTAGCAACCCAACTCAGGACAGCCACCTAGTTAGAATGCGAGACACTGATGTGGCCCTACTCAAATGGCAACTGGCCGCCCCAAGAAAGATCGCACACTCAATGAGATGATCTCCCACCCGGTGGCGGGCCTGGCCGGAGACCCAGCCCAGCAGCCGGATCAAGCAGGGAATTGAGCTGAACAGACCTCGGAGGAGCCTATAACCTGCACTTTCATGGAGTCGCTCTTCACGACCCTCTGGGACGACCTCCAATCAGTAAAACGCAAACTCTCACAAGACATTAAGGAGGTCCGGAGGGATGTGGGAACACTCAGAGACCGCATTGCGGAACTGGAGGACAAAGAAGGGGGCCGGGAAGAGGAAACTGAAGCGCTTCAACAGGATGTTCTCCATCTTCAAGAGCAGCATATAGACTTGCAATCCCACCTGGAGGACTTAGAAAACAGATCCTGTCAGAATAATATACGCATAAGAGGAGTGATGTCTAAGGCAGAAGGGAACGATAACTTTGGCTTTATTAGCAACCTCTTTCATTATATTCTAGGAGGCCCTCCAGAGATTAGCATTCAATTCGACAGGGCCCATCAAGTAGGGCTCCCCAGGAAGAACCCATCTAACCCCCCGGATAGTCTGGTTCGTGTGCACGACTTCCAAGTGAAAGAGGAGATCTTGCATAAAGCACGCAACATGCATCACCTTCCAGGGACACTCCCCGACCAGGATCTTGCAGCTCTTACATTGCAGAAGCCGTGAACATTTCACCCGGCGACCGCGCATCTCTGTAGCCACGGGATTCCTTACTCTTGGGGCCATCCCTTTCACCTGGTCTTCCGCTGGGAGGGAAGACTGTACCAATTGCGTTCACTAACTGAGACCTGCCACGTGCTGGGAATTGAATCCCCAGAAGAGCAACAGGTGGGGGGACCCTCCCCTCTCCCCCAGAGAGAGCAAAAGTCAGGGTGGCAAAGACAGGGTCGGCGTCATCTAACGAATAAACCTGACCCAGAGGAGAACGCCAAAGGCCAGCAAGCAGCCCTGGAGGCAGTGCCTTCGGCCCTAGCATAACTTGAAGGGTCTAGTTAGCTGGGTCACATATCAGCATCATATAATGAACCAGTCGCGGCTCGCAATTCTCACGGATGGGTGCAGCGGGGGGGGGTCGTGTGGTGGTTATCGCGCGTGGGTTACCGCGAAGGGGGGTAAAAATAAAAGAAACCTTACCTGACCGGGTCCGTGCCGCCTCTGCTCTTGGGCCGGGTCCCGTGCCGCCTCTGCTCCTGAACAGGAACAGGCATCCTCCCTCCCCTCCTGTAAGCCAATTACAACGCTGCAATGGCAGCGTTGTGATTGGTGCGGAATCCCGACAGCGCCCAGCCGGGCACCAGGTAGGGAGGCCATTTTCTCTATGTAGGCTGCATGCAGCCTACATAGAGAAAATGTAGAGTGTGCATGACTGCTTTGGACGGCCCCAGGGCCGACCAAACAGTCAGGGTACTCAGAGTGGTGCAAGCCACTCCTCCCTGACCGGCCCAATGGCATATCCTCCCGCCCGCCCCAACCAGGCATACCCCTGCCTTCTGCTTTCTCGCAGCACGCGAAGCAGAAAATAAAATGGTATTTAAAATACCATTTTATTTTCTGCTTCTCGCACTGCGAGAAAGCAGTGGGGCGGCACTCCTCCGCCCTAATGGAGGAGCCGCCAGTGTAAAGAACCTGGGCTGGGCGGCGGGTGGGAAGGGTTGGATCCACGGGCCACACTTGAAACCCCATTGGACTTACCATGCAGCCTTCTCTGGCTGCAGGACTGTGCGTAAGACAAAGTTCCTTGATAAATATTGTTATTGTTAAATTGTTTTGGTTGTGCAATGTCTGGGGTAAACACTCACCCGCACACAGAACGTACCATCGAACAGTCGACTGGGCGGTGACGGCCTTATCACTGCAGATCACTACCCCCTAGGGATGGTGGGGGCGATGCAGACAGGAGCTCGCAACACTCCCTAAGACTCATGGCACCCCTCTTAGAATCCTCACACTCAGCGTACGGGGTCTCAATAACCCAATTTTAAGCGTAGGGCAATACTCACTTATCTTGAGACCACAAAGGCATATATCTGTCTCCTGCAGGAGACTCATCTCCTTGCGGGAGACTGCCATAGGCTTAGATCAAGGGTCTTCCCACAACAATTATTTTCATCCTCTCCTTTCCTAATCAGGAGTGGCCATACTGGTGGCAAATTCTTTTCAGGGAAAGGTAGAACAGAAAATTGATGAGATTAGAGGCAGACTCCTGGTGTACCACTTCACCCTAGTGGGGAGATCACTTGAGGTGGGATCAATATACGCCCCCAACGAGAGGCAGGAGGAGTACTCACACAATGCTTTAGAGGGGGCACTGGGGACCAGGGACAGCCTGGTATTGCTGGGAGGGCACCTTAACCTGGTGTTTGATAACACACTGGATAGATCTGCCCAGTGACAGGGACAGGCAGGAGCCTTATAAAGCGAGGGGCATGCGCGGCTGAATGACCTGGGAGTGTTGGATCTGTGGAGGAATAGGCACCCGCAGGCTAGGGAATTTTCCTTTTACTCCCATGCACACAAAACATACGCCAGGTTAGACCACTTTCTAGGCACACAGGAGATTCAGTTGCTCACAAAAGACATTGAAATACACACAGCCGCGCTAACGGATCACGGTGCAGTTACGATTTTGCTCTCCCTCCCCCCATTGACCTCCCCCACAAGACATTGACGGTTACGCAACACAATGCTTTACCGTCAAGAGGTCATAAAGCAAATTCAGGAATCACTTAAAGACTACCTCACACACAACGACACTCCTGATACCTCACCGGCAGTCCTATGGGAAACGCTCAAGACAGTTATAAGGGGAGAATTAATAGCAATTGCATCAGCAGATAACAAAATCCGCAGGAGAAAAGAGGAGACCTCACCAAACGAATCAAAAAGCTTGAGCATATCCATCAGCGCACAGGCGCCCCCAGAGTATGGAGCCAACACGCGCTCCCAATTGGTGGCGATAGATACAGACGGAGCGGAATACGTTGCTCTCCGCCTGGGACACTCATATTATGTGGGGGGGACAAGTGCGGTTGTCGCCTAGCTAACAAACTGCGGGTAAAGAGATAGGAACAGGGAGTTCACTCGATCTACACGACAGGGGGTATCTGACCTCTGATGGCCAGGACATAGCGAGCACATTCAAAGATTTCTACTCACACCTCTATTCATACCAAACCTTAGACCCCGAGGCTGGATCTCGATACCTCCACCTCAGACCAAGCGGAGTCCCTTGACGGGGACTTCCGCATAGAAGAGGTTATATCAGCCATCTCGCGTCTCAAACTCGCCAAATCACCAGGTCCAGACGGGTACCCTGCAGCTTTTTTCAAGACTTTTTGCCCAATACTAGCACCCATCCTGACGCGACTATTTAACTCCTTCTCCGAACCTGTGGCGATCCCTGCTTCGATGCTTACAGCCTCCATAATAGTCCTACCCAAACCAGGCAAGGACAAATCGCAATGCAGCTCATACAGGCCTATTTCCCCGTTGAATATAGACTTAAAATTATTTACAAGCATTATTGCACATAGGCGTAACATACACATACCCTCACTAGTGGACCCAGACCAAGCAGGCTTTATCCCTCGGAGACAAACCAGCGATAATACTAAACGTATCCTTCACATTATTGAAAAGGCCACCCGAGCGCAAGGGGAATACATGCTACTAGCGGTTGACGCAGAAAAGGCCTTTGACCTTGGTCAACTGGCCCTACTTGGAACAAGTCCTTAAACATTTCGGGTTTTTGGAAAATTGCAGGACACGAATAATTAATTGTTATCATGCACTGATGTCAGTGGTCCATCTTAACGGGTATACATCCACTCCCTTCCCGATTCATAGGGGCACCCGACAGGGCTGTCCCCTGTCTCCCTTGCTTTTCGCTCTCTATATGGAGCCAATGGCCCAGAAAATCTGTGACCACCCAGACATTACTGGAGTACCGTTCGGTGGCAACCGAAACTCTATCAGTCTATATGCAGATGATGTGCTGGCGACCCTGGAGCGGCCGGATACCTCTTTGCAGGCGTTTTTTGGGGGAGCTAGAGTCTTTTGGGGCTGCTTTGGGTTTTCAGATAAACATAGGGAAATCCCAGGCTCTCAACCTCTCCATGTCTCCCCAGGCTGTGGAGCAGCTGGCAGATCACCATCCCATCCAATGGGCCTCCGAGATGATCCCCTACCTGGGGATCAACCTCACTTCCATGACCCAGGCAACATCAGATTGTAACTACAAGGCGCTGCTTCGGCAGATTCTACATGATGTTGGGAGGTGGAAACACCTCCGGATTTCTTGGCTGGGGAGGATAGCGGCATCCAAAATGACGATCCTTCCTAAAATTCTATATCTCTTTCAAACCCTTCCCCTATCACTGCCGTCTGGCACGATCGCTAAACTATAGACTAAGATAGCACAATTCATTTGGCAGGGCAGGAAACCTTGCATGAAGAAATCCTTGAGCTACCTCCCCCGGGCGCTAGGGGCCTGGGCATACTGGACTTACACCTTTACTATAAGGCAGGGCAGTTACGCTATCTAGTGTAGTGGGGGCGTCCAGAGTCCGAAAAGCACTGGCTATTCCAGGACAGGGCAGTTGCCGGCACATCCCTCTGGAAGGTCCCCTTTCTTCTGAAATCACACAGACCCCCAAACATGTACCTCTCGCCAGTAATACGGGCGACTATGATCGCCTGGGACCAGACTAGCATCAGAATGGCCTGACCACCTTTCTGTCCCGGATGACCCCCCTGCTTGACAACCCAAATTTCTCCCGGGGGCCGGGGCGGAGGGGTTTGCGCCATGGAGATGGTCGGCTTGTTGCTCCATGGGCCACTTCTTCAACACTGAGGGCAATACCCTCCTTTCCCCAGTTGCGCGAAGAATTCGGACTCCCGGAATCCGAAAGACTCCACTACCTACAACTCAGACACTGGATTACACATCCTCAAAACAGACCCAACGCACAACGATACCTAACCCATTATGAGAAATGGCTCTTGGCCAAAACATCGGACAAAAGTCTTATATCCAAACTAACGCTCTCATGCTCCAAATGCATAATCACACATATAATGCAGGGCAAGCTAGATGGGAGGAGGAGCTTGGGCGGACCCTGAGAGCCAAGGAATGGGAGGACATCTCATACAGGGCTCGTCTAACAGCCCACAGCACGGCCCTCACTGAAACCCTCACAAAAATAACTACACACTGGTATTATACCCTGGTCAGACTACACAGAATCAAACCCTCACAAAGTGTAAACTGTTGGCGTGGCTGCGGGGGAGGGGATCTTTGACGCACATACTGTGGGTTTGCCCACAGCTTCAGCAATATTGGACACAGGTAATAGACGACAAAGATAGACACTTGGACTCCAATTTCCCCGCTTTCCTGCCTACGTATTGCTCGGTCTTCCAAACCCACTCACATACCCCCTAAAATCCAGACGCTGTCGTCAGATAGGCATGGCACTGGGGGCCACCAACCAAAATATTCTTAGCCATTGGGGCTCTTCACACATCCCTACCCATATGAACTGGCTACATAGGCTCTGGCACATTTTAGGAATGGAAAAGATAACTATAGGCCCGATTCACAAAAGTAATCTGAGACAAAATCCTAACTTTACGACTTTCGGTATTCACAAAAGGCATTTAGTAGTAGTAAAGTTAGGATTTTATCTTAAGTTTGTCTTAAGTTTTGGTCTTAAGTTAAACTTAAGTTAGGATTTTGTCTTAAGACAAAAACTTAAGACAAACTTAAGACAAAATCCTAAATTAAACTTAAGTTAAACTTAAGCTAAACTTAAGTTAGGATTTTGTCTTAAGACCAAAACTTAAGACAAACTTAAGACAAAATCCTAACTTTACTACTACTAAATGCCCTTTGTGAATACCGAAAGTCATAAAGTTAGAATTTTGTCTCAGATTACTTTTGTGAATCGGGCCCATAGTCTCTGGCTGGGAAGGGTACTGAATGTATGGACTTGTGGAGCACATATGTGTCACTGCTATCGCAGGAATTCCGAGAACTGACATGTCCAAGATATCTCCGGCTGCTCCGCCTAATAGAGGCGTCCTCGCCAACAATAACCAGAGTTCACTGAATGAATCTAAGAATATACAACGGTTAATGTCCGGTGTGCGGGGGAGGGGGAGGGGGTGGGTTTAAGGGGAGGTTGGGGTAAGTTTACCAGCACTAAAATAGTGCTTTGTTAGGCTACTTCTGGGGTTGGTCACCCCGGGTGGTTGTGAATCTGCTGCTGGCTCTGTTTGTGTTATCTTTAAAATGCTAATAAAAAGATTTGAGCCATAAAAGCATGAATTAAAGTCACAGTTTTTGCCCTTAAATCTTTAAAATGGTTCTTAAAAGAAACTCTATTATCAAACACAACCCCTAAATATCTATATGTTTTAACAACTTCAATTGGCCCACCTCTGGACCTCCATGAATTAGACTTCAGTTTTACTGGACCAATTTTCATAATTTTAGTTTGTTAACATTCAGTTCAAGGCCATTCATTAGTATATAATCATCAAAAGCATGTATCAGTCTTTGTAGACCAATAGGGGTTTGGCTCAAAAGAATAGTATCATCTGTATACTGAAGATAACTAATTTGCACCTCACCCAATCTTGGAGAATGGGCATTAACAGAGTCCAGATGCTGCATTAGATCCGATAAAAAATAAGTTAAAAAAGGCAAGGAGCAGGAACACAGCCCTGCTTTAAGCCATTATATGTTATAATTTTCTGAGATAAAGAGCCACCATCGCCCAGCCTGACCTGAACCCAAGTGTCCGTATACAGAAGAATTATGGCCTCTATCAATTTCCGTGGAATTTCCCAGCCAACCTGTTTTTTCCATTGTGAATTTCGTGGGACTGAATCAAAAGCTGCCTTTAAATGTATAAAGGCAATATATATATTTTTTTTATTTAAAACAGCCCGCTCTGCAAGTAAAGTAAGGGCCAACAGATTGGTAGTGGTAGATTGTCCCTTCCGAAAACCAGTTTGATTGGATGGGAATATAACTTGCTGCATTGCCCATTTTCCCAATTCTATCAATAAATGTGAGGCAAAAACTTTAGCGTCAACATCGGTTAGTGAAATTAACCGGTAGTTAGCAGGGTTATCAACCGGACCACTTTTATAAATAGGCTGCAGGATACTACCTTGCCATGATACAGGCACAGTTTCCGATGTCAATACCTCATTAAGCAATTGGGTTAGTATTTCAGCCCACATGTCAATATTGGCACAAAACAAGGCATTAGGCAACCCGTTAGGACCGGGAGCACCATTTGCACGAAGGCCACGTAGAAAAATGGTTACTTCATTACAACTTATGCGGTCCAGGATAACCCTCAAATCAGAACTGTTATCACTAAATTTCACAATATTGTTCATACCCAGGCTCATACCACTTTCCATATCAGTGCTTGCTTTACTAATTTTTCCATAGTTGAAAAACATATCTGGTTTTTTAACAGCTTGATCCACCATGCCATACAGATTAGTAATAAAATTTACCCATTCAGTTTCCGATATGTTTACACAATATGCCCTGCTGCCTCCCCTTTCGAGTTCGTTGATTACTACCCAAAACTTTTTTGCATTAGTTTGTTTGGAGGCATATAGTAATCTGTTCCAAAGCCCTGTTTGATAGTAAGATTTGGCCATCCAAACTTCTTGTTTATAAACTTTTCTTAATGCAGCCTTTTTTCCTTATAGGCAAAATAGGATTGTTGGAATCTATGGGAATAGGCACCCCGTACAGCTTTATAGAGTGATTTCTTTAGCTTAAGTAGCTCAAGTGAACCATTTATTCAGGGATTTTAATATACTATTTGTTTTCTTATGATATTGAACTGAAACTTTTCCCACCAGGGATGATGTTATATAATTCCATGCATTAATCATGTTGACAGCCCCCACCTCGCACTTGTCACTATCCTTTATTATTATTTTAGCAACTTGCATTATTTCTTCTTGTTTATCCATATACCAAACTAACCTCTTCAAATTGTATGAGGAGTGGGCCATATTGGGGAGCTCATTAAATCTAGTGTTACGATTTACTGAAGAATTTAATATAACTATCTGAGGATTATGATCACTCTTGAGTCGAGGGGTTACCTTATATTCAAACAGTTTTGATCTTAAATTTTCAGAAAAAAAGTGTAGTCGATGATTGAATTGTGTTTAGAATATTTAAAAGATGGAATGAACCTGGATTTTTCTTGTAACAAGGTAAACCCAAACTGGTGCATTATGTCACAACACTCATTTGCAGTACAGTTAATCTTTCCATTTACGGGATTTAAAGAAATCAAATGTAGATTAAAACCACCATAAAATATAAAGCCGGCTTCTGAGTGCCGTATTATTAATGTACTTAGGATATCCCTTAAGATATACAACTGTGTAATCTTATTTGTCCTGGCACTTAAATAAACATTAAGGATATATATATTTTTTTTTAATCTGTTTTATTGGTTTTGCTTATACAATAAAAACATAAAATATGTGAACTCCATTCCCGCGACAATTCAAATCGTTTCATTACCACATTTACAGATGACTACATTGTTAATGACATGGTATTTGTGCTTACATTCTGTGGTGCCCGGCAGCAGCGAGCTGTGACCAAGTTGAGCTGCTGGTAACCCCAGGATTCATCAGGACTCCATAAGATTCTGTAATCAATCATTTCCCATCTCTTCCCTCTCAGTATCATCAGTGTTTGATTGCGCAAGAAGATACAGTTTTAAGGGGTCCCAAATGTCTCTTGGGCGGGACGATGGTGGTAACAGTTCAGCATATGTATGTAGTTGTTCTTGACAAAATATCAGGTCTTTTAACCATTCTTTAAATTTGGGTGCTCTCCCTCTCCCCCATCTACACGCCACTGTGCGTTTGGCCAGTAAAAGCGCCAGTGATATGAACCTTCTGAATCGGACATCAAGGTCCTTAGTGTAACCCAGCAGTATAATGAGTGGGGTGTCAGGTATGTGAATCCCAGTCATCTGGTCGAGCGCCTCTAGTACCTCTCCCCAGTATCGTCGGACCGGGGCGCAGTCCCAGGCTAAATGGCAAAAGTCAGCACCCTCCCTACCGCATCTGTCACAGCGGTCAGTATCTCTTAAGTGGAAGCGCATAAGTTTGGCAGGCCTATAGTATAGACAGTGCAAATACTTGTAATGGATCAGTCGCAGTCTGCTGCTGGCCGACACTTTGCCCGTCTGTTGACAGCAATAAGTCCATTGTTCGGCAGTTAAAGGGAGGTGCAGTTCCTCCTCCCAGTGCGTTCGCGCGGCGGGGGCTGTGCGTGGGCTGTCCATTTGGGTGGTCCGGTATAACATGGATACCACATGTGTGGGAGTGGTTATCTGAAGGAAATTGTGCAAGGGGCCCATGATGGGGGGGGTTCATGTGGGAAGTCTGGGGTAGTGGACTTGACGTCCTGACACAATCTGACGTACAGAAAAAGTTCAAGAGCTGTGGGTGGGTTACTTCCAAAGAACTCCTCTCGGGTGCGGAATTTCCCGTTTTTATACAGGTCACCCCAGTTTAAGACAGAGAGTTTTTGGAGCATTTGTCGGCAACCTCCCTCCTGTGTGACGGGGAGGTCTTGTCTGCCCTGAAGAGGCAGCAGGGGGGAATATAATAAGTCAAGTTTAAGGCGGCAAGCCAATTCTCTCCAAGCGTGGTTTGTGCACTCGACTGTGGTCAGGGCAGTGCGCTTATGAGTGATAGGCGAGCTAAGATAGGCCGAGTATGGGGTTGGGGCCATATACCCATGTTCCACCGCTAGGTGGGGCATGTAGGGTGGAGGGTCTATCCAGAACTCTGCATAGTGGGCCTGTGCGCAATTGAAATATAGTTCCATGTCAGGGATCTTCTCAAATCCCCCGGCGGCAAATGGGTGAGTGAGGATGTTCCATTTTAGTCTCGGTTGTTTCCCTCCCCAGGTGAGGCGGATAAGCTGGGATTTCAGGGTTTTGAAGAAGTGTCTGCTGGGGGCGTATGGAATGTTAATAAATAAGTATAGGAGCTTGGGGAGGATTACCATTTTTATTAACGACGTCCTACCTGCCAGGGAGATTGGCATTGCAATCCATTTGGTGATCTTATCGGTCAGGAGATCTAATGCTCTCCCGTAGTTGGCTCTCATCAATTCCACCCTGTCCCTAGTTACTACAATGCCTAAGTATGTGACTGTGTCCGCACACCAGGTGAGGGGGTAATCTGGGTCAAATTTCGGAGTTGCAGCGGAGAGAGGGAATATTTGAGATTTACTCCAGTTTATCTGGATGCCAGAGAGCCTCCCAAAGAGTATCAGTGCCCGTAGTATCGGGTTTAGGCTATCTGCTGGATTGCGGAGGTAGAGGGTGAGGTCATCCGCGTATAGTGAGATTAACAGTTGCTGCTCGGGATAAATAAGGGCATGTTCTCTGTGGTGCTGGCATAATTTAGATGCTAGTGGCTCTATTGCAAGGGCAAAGAGGAGCGGCGACAGCGGACACCCTTGCCTCATTCCTCTAGCAATGCTGAAAGCTGGCGAGCGGATGCCATTATCAGTATGCTGGCCTGTAAATTGGTGTATAGAAGTTGGATCCAGGTCAGAAAGGGTGTAGGGAATCCCATCCCTCGTAATACAAAGGCTAAGTAATCCCATTCAAGGGAATCAAAGGCTTTGGTCGCGTCAAGGAAGACGACCGCCGCGTTTGCATCTGGGTCTATTTCTTGTAGGACTGCAAATAAGGTGCGGAGGTTGTGTGATGTAGCCCTGCCGGGGACGAAGCCTGACTGGTCCGGCAGCACCAGGGTGGTCATGAGGGGGCTGATGCGATTTGCGATAATCTTGGCCAGGATTTTCGCATCGACGTTGATGAGGGATAGCGGCCTGTACGAGTCGCACTGGTCTGCGCGTTTACCAGGCTTTTGGAGGGAGATGATGAGCGCTTCGCGCATCGTCTGGGGGAGGGTCCCTGTATCCCTAGCTTCTTCTTAGACCTGTCGGAGGACTGGAATGAGGGCAGAGCTGAATGTTTTATAAAATTCAGCCGTGAGGCCGTCAGGGCCGGGAGCTCGGCCCGATTGTAACTGCATGATCGCAGCTCTTATCTCGTCGTCTTCAAAGTCGGCCAACAGAAATTCCCGTTGGGCATCCCCTAGCCACCCTATTGCTGTGTCTTCAAAGAAAGGGGTAAAATCTACCGGCTGTGTCCTGTGAGACTTGTATAATGTGCTGTAGAACCTCTGAAATACTGCTAAGATGTCTGGGGTGTCTCTGTGTGTGTGGCCCTCGTCGTCAAGTATTTCAAGTATTGTGTTCGAAAACCTAGGTGGTCGGATTGTTGCTGCGAGCGCTTTCCCTGGTCTTCCTCCCTCACCATATTGCCGGTCCTGATGATATTTTCCCCTGAATTTGCACTCTCTTTCCGCGGTCTCTTGATATTCAGTCATTGTCTCTCTTATTTTCGCCTGCACGTTTGAGGAGGGTGTCTCATGCATTTGGGCATCTAAGCGTTTAAGATCTTTTTCCAAATTGTGAAGAGTAGAGCGGATATTTTTTAATATCCCCCCGCTCTTGGCAATGCAGACCCCCCGGATGGTGACTTTGAATGCCTCCCATACCGTAGCATACTGCGGCACTGACTGTATGTTGCGGGGAAAGAAGTCCTCTATCTCCTGCTCTAGTACTGACTTGAAAACAGGATCTAACATTGCATGTGTAGGTAGGCGCCAGGATTTGTATGGCGAGTCTATGTTGGGGGGAGTGAGAGTCATCAGGACGGGCGAGTGGTCTGAGTAGGTGCGTGGCAAGTGTGTGATACGAGTTATCCAGGATGTCAGACCTCTGGATAAAAGCCACCCATCAATGCGTGACCATGAGGGGTGCACTGTAGAGTAACAGGTGCCCTCTCTGCTGTTGGGGTGGAAATATCGCCAAGCGTCAATCATCCCGTGGTCTGTAACGATGTTTTTGAGGTAGCGTTGGGCGTTAGAATAGTGATGCGACTGTGGGTGTGAGCGATCCATTGTTGGATCCAGTGTAAGGTTAAAGTCGCCTCCCCAGACCACGTGTGTTGAGCCAATGTCTAGGATCTTCCCCCACAAAATATGAAAGAATTCGGGGTCATCAGTATTGGGGCCATAACAACTGATGAATGTGATGGATTGGGAAGCTAGTCGTCCCCAAAGGATGCAGTATTGTCCTGTTGGATCAGAGTAGGAGCCTATGGCGGTGTATGGGAGAGTGCGTTTAACCAGTAAAGTGGTACCTCTGGCGTATGTGGAGAAAGAGGAAAAGCTGCGGTGAGCTGCCCATCGGGCCGCAAATGAGGGTACGGCTACTGGGCTGAGGTGAGTCTCTTGCAGCATGGCGCATTGTATGTTGTGTCTGTCTAGGTACGCCAAGATGTGCCTTCGTTTTCGGGGGTTACCCAGGCCGTGCACATTCCATGTCAGGAGGTTGTCACTAGGGAGGTAAGGCTGAGTAGTCCCGGTGGTGTAGTCGGTTCAGGGCATTGAGTATCATAACCCTGTCATGCAGTCGAGTGATGTTAATGTGGTTTGTCGTTACAGCTTTGTCGAGCGGTATTCCTGGAATAAAGTCCCCACTCCCACATCAGCAGCCCAATCCTGCTGTGGTGCTTAGCCCTCCCACCCTTCCCTACCTTCCCCATAACGGTGCTTCCAACAGGGGAACAAACAATAACATTAGTAACACCAAAATACCAAATTAGTTTAGGGATTACCTATTGGGTGTAGGCTAGGGGGCGACACAGAGCCTCCTCGATGGTACGAGGGTGCTCAGGGACAAATAGAATGTCTCATATAGCCGAGTGTTCCGTTTCTTTGGTGTGGGATCGTGTAATACGTCCGCTTGGCTTGGTGCAGCAGGTTGTTGAATTCTGTCTGTTGCTGCAGGGGTGCGGTATATAGTGCACGGGGCCAATGACTTCTGCTTCCAAGCGGTGTCCGCAGTCTATTGGTAGTCTGGTGTTGGTTTGCCAATCATTCTATGTCTGAGAGGTCCGCAGCGGCGGAGTGCAAGTTGCTTGGCGACACTTGGCTGGAGGGTGTCTTAGGCAAGCATTTTAAAAAGTCATTAACATGTTGAGGATTGTTAAAAAAATGCTGCTTGTTATGGTAGGTGACTTTTAAACGCGCTGGGAACAACATGGCATACGCTATGTTCGCTTGCTGAAGCTTCTTCTAGGCAGGGAGGAATTTTCTGTGAGCCTCCTGGATGGCCATAGTGAAGTCTGGGTATATTGATATATCTGTGCCCTCGAAAGATAGTGTCTGATTCTCCCTTGCCAGTCGTAGGGCGGCGTCGCGGTCTCGATAGTTGAGTATCCGCGCTATTATTGGTCTTGGGGGGGCTCCTGGCGGAGGTCTGGTGGCTAATGCCCTGTGGGCTTGCTCTACTATCAGCATCGCGGAAAACGCTTCTTTGCCAAACAGCGTGGTGAGGAGGCGCTGAACATATTCCTCCATTTTGCCAGTATTTGTGGACTCTGGCACGCCAAGAATGCGCAAGTTGTTCCTACGTGATCTAGATTCTAAGTCCTCATTCTTGGCGGCGATGACCTTCAGGACTTTTTCCATGTTCAATAGGTTCTCTTTGCTTTCATTTTAGGTGTCCTCTAGGTCCAAGATGCGCTGCTCGGCGTCCTTTATGCGGTCCTCGTGCTGGTCAATCTTGTGCGTGACGTTATTGAGGCGCATGCACATGGAGTCCATCTTGGCCTCTATGGAGGTTAGGCTGGATTTCATGGTGAGGAGGAGGTCCTTCAAGTCTTCTGTTGATGTGGGCGCTCCCGTGGTGGGAGCATCCGTCGTGTGTTCCTCAGCCTCAGTTTGTGTTCTGGATGATTTGCGAGCTTCGAACGGTATTTTCGTCTGCTTCCCGTCTGTTTTCCCCATGACGTTCCCTGTACGTCAGGTATTTTCCCCTTGGTGTGGCGAAGTGAGTAGGGAAGAGAGTAAATGATAAGGGTGCAGGAGCGTGGCTTCGCCGTCGCAAGGCTGTAGCGGGGATGTTATCGCCTTCTTTGCAGGGTTTGCACCCGAGTGTGTTGGTCAGTTCTCTAGGATTATAGGTGGATTCTTTTGCCACAATGCTGATAGGTGGGTTTTATGGCTCAGCGTGCCCAGGTGCGTGGTAAGCGTAGTTGCAAGCAAGCTGTGAGAAATAACTTGCGGTCCCAGAGGCAGCAATCAGGACGGAGGTCCCAGCTCGCCCAGCCCTGGTGAGTGCGGCAGCTTGTGCGCATGTAGATGTGGTTGCCTATGCAAGCGCCGTGGGGTGCGTGGCGGCCTTGGGCACAGCGGGTCACAAGGGTGATCTCTAAGAGAGTGGTAGTTGCGACGCGGTAGACCACCCTCGTGGTCAGGAGCATTTCAGGCAGTCTTTGGGGTGGGATGACTGTTCAGCACTGGTGGCGCTGATTGCCCTGTTGAGACTGCAGGCGCTATTTTTGCCCTCCCTGGCCAGGCGGGCCCCGTAGGCTCTGGGCGCACGCACAGCAAGTCCAGTGGGTGCGGTGTCTGGCAGGGCCCCTCGGGACGTTGTAATCCGTTCTCCACTCCTCAGCCGGGAGACTCCGGGCACGCGTAGGAGATTAAAGCAGGGGGGGCCCAAGCGGCACCCCTCGCAGTCTGCAGTAGCCCACGCGGGTCCCGACCCCCCAAGTCGCGGCGACAGGCCAAGAGTGGGGTGCCTCCAGCCGAGGACCGGTGGTTCAGGTTCAGGATATGGAGGCGGGAGGGCGAGGGGGGGGCAGATGAGCGCTGCCGCCCCCAACTACAGCACACTATTTCGGGGCGACTCCCACTCACCGGGTGTGTTCCGTTCCGTCCACAGCATCACCAGGGCAGTCGCCAGGTAGAGGCGATGGCAGTCCGCGCCAGCAGCCATGGGCACAGACGCTCCAGCGGGTCGCTGAGACGGGAGGGCAGCGACTGTCCGTGCCTGCAGCCGAGCCCCGCCGGAGCCGGCGGGCCGTGTCACTCAGCCGGGGCAGGGGTGTGTTACTCAACGCACTGACTCGGATCCTCCATTTGCATCAGAGCCATTTCCATCTGCCGGTCACGGAGACCCCGACTCCTGCCGGATCGATGCGGGCAGCTAGCTAGCATGTGTGGCCGCCATCTTGGGGTCGCGGCGTCACCGAGTTCGGAGGAGGATATCTCAGTGTCTAAGCCAATTTCAGAGATGCCTCTGGCTGCAAGGCATGACGGCAAACATCCGATCCACTTTCTAATGCTTTTGTGGGTCGATTACTCGACTTATGAGGAGGATTATGATGAGATGCGTCCCCGAGCAGCAAGAGCCTCACCTAAGTGCGGCCATCTTGCTTGTGTGCCCTCTAGCGCCCCCAAACATTAAGGATAATCAGGCTAAAACCTTTGTACTGCAAAACAAGGCATTGTAACCAGTCCAGATCAAGATCGACCACTTCTACTATTAAGTTTAGGTCAGCCGTAATGTAGCACTAGAGCCCGCACTTTGCACGGCCTGATTTATTAGTCCGCACTGCCGGGAGATAATACTCATTAAACCCAAGCAAGGGTGTCGCTTGTTCTCGCCATGTTTCTTGAAATAGTAAAATTGCAAAAGAATTTTAAAATAAAGTTGTATCTGGGTCAGAAAATAAATGGGTCATCCCATGTATATTCCATGAACATAGTCTCAATTGCACATCTTTTTCGTTTGAAGCTGATAACGTTCAATTCTCTTCTACTCAATGCACATTTGCAAGGGTAGCTGGAAGCCATGACCAATCCTTCGCTCACATATTATTTTTAGATAACCATTCACAGGTATGCCCTCCTGTTAGAGTATGAGTAACTAGAAGGCCTGTATTGCAAGGTGATTTATCTGTTGGACCTGTTGCACCTCTAAGTACTGGATTTAACTTATTAATTTCCACCTTTATTCTTTGTTTTTCCACCTTAGGGGCCAATACCTCTAAAATCGGGGGTATTTTAAAGGAATCCAATTCTCCAACTTAATACCACATTCCTTAAAATACAAACTTGAGTCTAAGATTTTATTCACTATTTCCTTAGTGGTCCAAGTATTAATAGTGGACTCACAGAGAGAGTTAGGTTGTATTTGTTTGAACTGCACAGACAGAAGATCAGTGATTTTAACAAATGATAAATCAGGAATGGTTGAGATAACTTTCAAGATTAAACTCTGATTAAGACTGTCGTGAGTGCCCCGAGATTCATATAGGGGAGGCCGTACTAATTGCACCCTGTTAGGGGTCATATTTTCCGGTATAGCACGAGAAAGATCTTTTCGGACCTGGTTTGCTATCATTAACTAGATAGTTAATGTTATATTCTTTAAGGGGCATTAGACTCTGAGTGACACAGGGCTTAATCATATCGGCTGGACTGAATCTATGCCGTGTGTGAACTACTTGGTCTTGGGACAAGAGCATAATCTCTTTATATACTTGTAATTTAATCTCAGGTTGCGGATGACAGATTATTTCTCTACCTGCGTATCCCAGGGTCTGCTTACTCTCACTCAAAATCTTGGGCTTGCTGTCTTACTTAGGCACTGCTCCATTATTAATACTGACTGTATCAGGGGTCGTCATAACGGTGGCAGTGTGAGCTTCTTTTTTACTACCCTTTACAGAGAGCTGAACCTCACATTTAGGGTTCTAATTCTTCAAAAAGTCAGAAGGAGATTCTGCACCCTTTTGGGAGCAGTCCCGGCCTTGGCATTTCTGATTAGCTGATTTAAAAATAGAGTAACAATCCCTGAATTTTGCTACTGAGGCCACTGGACCGACAAACTTCTTGCCTTTATTCCGAGCCTTCCGTTACCTTTTCCTAGCCCTTTTCAATAGTGAGGGAACACCACTAGAGCTATTGCTTAAGCTTAAACATATGGAATTAACAACCTCAATTGTCTTTGCTTTATCTTTTCCCTGAAAAGCTTGACATTCATCGATTAGAGTGGCTGAACCCAGGCATACCTCTGACTCCCCATCAACCTTCGCTGGTGCCCTAGTATTATTGGGGGGCACATCTTGCTTGGATAGTTGCAGCTTCATGCTCACACTAGTTACACCGGTTCCCAATTCATTATAATGAACGGGGGATCATTCCGGGTATGATTTCCCAACTGTTTTTTTACTTCATCAACAAGTGACCCTACTATTGTCAGAAGGTCAGATACTTTATCTAGAATATGTGAGAATGTGCATCTGATTAATTGATTGTTGACATCAGTCTGGGCCTTTACCACCAAGTTTGTCAGGTTATGTCATTTTGTATCAATGCCCGCCACATAAACTGCTAAGGTATTTAGCAATTTCACCTGTATATCAAGCTTATTTGAGTGGAAATTTAATGCTGTCGTTATTGTGTCCATTGTGTTCAACAAAGTTTGCCACACTCCATTATTATCTGCACTTTTATGTTTAGTAGAACTCTCATCAGTTATAGTAGACACATCAAATGTATCTAGAAATGAGAGGTCTGCAGAGTTCAGGGAATTATCTACTTGGGCTATATTCTTTAGACCCTGTTCAAAATTTGCAGATTTGCTCTTTAAAGGGACTAAAGTTAGATGAACGTCCGGGAGCTGTTCCCCGTCATTTAACCCAGAACTAAATGGGATTAAGACATTCTTATTATCCGGCGACTGGTTACTTGATGTCCCTAGACTCTCGCAGACACTCTCAGTCGCAGTCTTTGGCGACTGAGATTTAATAGGGCTGTGGTTAGTTTGAAATTCACCCAAGCAAATAACAGAAACATCACAGTCAGTTGAGCCCTTATTACACTCAGTTGTATCCCAAAGATTATCTTCTGCCTGTAGTGCACAGTTCTTTTGGGGCTGCAACATAGTTTGAGTTGACAGCATGTCTACTTGACAAACTTCAGGAACATAATGGACTTGGGCTTTAGCTACCACTACATGAGAGTTCCCCCCTTCACATGGGGTATTTTTTGCAGCAGATGCATTCGAGGTCAAAGAAGTAGAAGCAGCAGACTGTTTCACGCATTCTCTCATTTCATCACCCTGGGGTAGAGCACCATCACGAACGGTCTGATCTATTGATAAACACATATTTTTAAGTGCAGGCGTGGACAAAGACACCTCGGCTTCACATTGGGCCTCAGATTGGGCTCTGTCTGACTGTTTAAAATATTCCATAATGCTGGGCTGAGAAAAGTGGGTCCCACCGGCCCCACAGGCGGGAGTTTGATTGTATATTTGACCCACAACAGTTAATGCACACTCTGGGCTTGATGATGACCTTTTAACGTCCGACAGTTCCTCAAGATCTATCTCATTAACATGCAATATATCTTTTTGGGAACAGGTTTGAGTTCTCCTTGCAGCTTTTCGCCTTTTTTGCAGTTGTTCTTGAAACGAAAATTGTATTGGTCCCCTTGTGCGACCTGATCTCATGATATGAGGCTTGTTACTCCGAGGAGACAGCAGGGAGGCAAATATCACCACGACAGGCTCTTATTGTGGACTGACAGAGTTCGAAACACAGGTCAGCTCATAACAGCTCAAGACCTCATTAATACCGCAGGCCACAGGTGACAGTCCTCCTCCTCTTGCTTTTTCCTCGTGCCTCACCTGGCCACCTGGCACACACTGCCAGAGGAGTAGAAATGCAAAAACGCCACAGGAAATCCCTGTACGCAGATACCTAGCTGCTTCAAAAAGCCGAGGGCAGAAGGCAGAGGGCTGGCCTAGCAATTTGCCTTCTCTTTCCTTCTTCTTTTCCTTTCACACACTTTCTTTTCACTCACTTTGCCCTTGCTCCTTTTACCCCTTACACTCTCCTGATTCTCCCTTGCACAGGAGGGGGGGAGGCAGGGAATTGCCTAATAACTGGAGGACGACTACTACTGCTGGTAGCCAGTAACATCCGGCCCGGGTCCGCAATATTTAATTTAATAAAAAATAGTGTTCCCAGCGGGCAGCGTGTGGTATAACAGAGGCAACAGTCACCAAGATCACCGAAGTCACTGAAGGCAATGCATGGCCACCAAGGGAGAGCAAGCCGCACCAGCCTACCGATGGCCGCTTCCCCTCTACCTAATTGACCCACGTGGCTCTGAGCCTTACCTCTTGTGGTATGCCTCTCGCCACTGCCGCGTTCCTTCACTGCACTGCCACTTGTCCCTGCTTATTCTCACTCCAGATTCGCGCAATAACTACACTCCACGCTGTTACTTGAAGCGAAAAAGGCCATTTATTAGGACAAGGTTGCAACATTTAAGCTTTATTAACGGTACATAATTGCAAGAATATAGTTTTCCCATCCCATACCGACTCATTCCCCCTACACCACTCTCAAAACCATCTCACCTGTTTGACTCTTCCCCTTTCAATCGGTGACCTCCTTCATCTCCCCATTCTCACCTTCACTTGCCCTCCAAGCATCCTCTGTTGAATTTCCTTCGTTGCTCATTGCCTCCTGCGCCCTGCTATCAGTCACTTGTGTACCCTTTCCCCCCCCGAGGGGTGGATCCACCCGTATGTGACTCACCACCCCTCCAAAGTACCGTAAAGCCACTGCTCTGCAACCTGCCCTAAACTGGCACATCAAGACCAACCAAACCCAAGCCCCCTGCCTACAACTTGTAGGGTGGGTCGGTGGACTAACTTTTCCTCTGCCCTCCCGGTGGTGCCAGGTGTCAGGAAGAGGCCAGATCCTTCTCCCCTGACACCTTTATACCCTCCCAACTTCCGCCCCTTCCCCAATTCTATTTTAATCCCGCTCTACCTTGTCCTTCTGGCCATCGCGCAAAGTGCCCCAGGGGAAGACTGGTCTGCGACCTTCACTTCCCCCGGGGGCCGTCATTGTGCAATAACTACACTCCAAGCTGTTACTTGAAGCGTAAAAGGCCATTTTATTAGGACAAGGTTGCAACATTTAAACTTAATTAATGGTACATAATTGCAAGAATATACTTTTTCCATCCCATACCGACTCATTCTCCCTTCACCACTCTCAAAACCATCTCACCTGTTTGACTCTTCCCCTTTCCCTCGGTGACCTCCTTCATCTCCCCATTCTCACCTTCACTTGCCCTCCAAGCATCCTCTGTTGAATTTCCTTTGTTGCTCATTGCCTCCCGCACCCCGCTATCAGTCACCTGTGTACCCTTTCCCCCCCCGAGGGGTGGATCCGCCCGTATTTAACTCACCACCCCTCCAAAGTACCGCCAACCAGGGAACCCCCATAGGGCGGTTACCTGCCCCCCCCCACCATTCCTGTGCACCTTTCGCCTCCCTTCAGCCGACCCTGCGGCACCATGTGGATTTCCTTCCACCACTTACTACTGCATCCCTTGCTCCAATCATATCTTGTGCCATTCCCCAACCACGAAAGGTGCACGCCCTTGTTTTTGAAACAAGACCGCCTATTCCTCCTTAAATCCCCCTGTGGAAGAACCTTCATGTCTCTTGCCTGGCAACCCCCCCACCCCATGGCCCTATCCCGTTTCCTGCAGGCCTTTCCCATTGCTGCATGCTTAGCAGCCCCCCATTCCATCCTCTGCAAGCCAAAATCCGTTAAAAGTAACCAAATTTCAGCAAATTCCTCCTTATTGCACCAAAGCCCCTTGCATGTGATTGGCGTAATGTCCTTGCTGACATATGCATTTGGTCGTTCTCTCCCACGTGTATCAAAACATGTCTGGGCAGTTCCTTTTTTGACCCTGCTTCGTCCGTTCTGACCATAACGCACCCCCCTGCATTCCACTTTACCCCCACCATGCCACCTCCGGGTGGCTGCTTTGCCAGCCCGGTTACGTCCGTACACCTGCTGGTCCACATCCTTGGCTGCCCAACGCACGAGCGAATGTCCACCTATCCAGGAAACCGTCTTGGTTCCCGGTCATTCCCCGCATCCTGTAGTATAAAAGAAGACGATTAGGCCTGTAATCAATTATTCCCCCTTTATTTAGCCCGCCGCACCTTCTATTCTAATCCCAGTCCTAAAAGAAAACACCCTATTAGTACCTATATTTCCTCATAACAATTTTTAGGGCACTCAACTTCCCATCCTTCGAATTCCGCCCCCCCATGGTCCATCCTGAAACGCCGCCAACACAGCCCCAATGCATAGGAAATGCATACCTCAATTGGCTGGCCCTTGCCCGCTTTACGTGGGCTTTGCCTAAGACCTATGGTAGCCGAGAGGCTGTCAATCTACCTTCCGACTCCTGGAAAGCGGTCCCCTCCTTGACCCAAACCTGCCCATCTTGTAGCAGGCCCTCTGCTTTCCTCCCACTCTCTATCAACCCACGCTCCACTTTCCCTGGCCGCTTCATTCAAATTAACAACGACTCAACCAAATTCCCAAGCGTCCCTGCCCCCAGCACACCTCCCCATCCATACCTACCCTCAATTGAGTCATCACCGCTCTCTGTCAAAAACCCCCCGCCACACTCGAACGCGCTAGGCTCTCACCAACCCCCCCATATCCGCAAATCCCAAACTGTCATGCTCTCCATATTGAACCATCCCGTCCCGTTTCCAAGTTTCACACTCCAGACATCCAGTTCCACCAACCCTGGGAAAAATGTAATAATGTCATACTTCCCTTTGATTCAACCAATGTGTGATGGCCAACTCCCCATACATCATCCACCGTCCCCGCACATTCCACACTCTACAAATTCTTGCTGTGTCTAAAATTCCGCACCAGCCAGACCACGTCCTCCTTCCGCAAAAACCTATGACACCCTTGCAATAAGCAACATTTGCCACCCCCAAAACTGCCTTCCCCAGCGAAATCCTCACCCCATGGAACGGCAAGCCTGCCCCTGCCCTGGCCATCCTAGGCGTCGGCAATTGTTCTCCCTGTTCATGCCCGTCCTGCCTCCAATTTGTGTAACTCCCACCAGCCCCTCCTACACTGCCTTCGGCTCAGCTCTCCTCACGCCCACAACCTATAGCGAAGAAAAACGTGGGTGTCCTCCTCTTTTTATTTACACAACCGCGTCCCCCCACTGTAAAGAGTCCAAATTCAAATACCCAATAACGTCAGACTGCCTTGGGCCCAGCCGTTTCTCACGTCACCATGGTCACCCCATAACCTGCGTTACTTCTCCGAAGTGTTGTCCTGTCCCTTTACCCTCCCCGTGGGCTCTCTTTCTTTTGAACAACATTTCCTCCCAGTTACTGCGACTCCCCCGGAGCCCACTGCTCCTTGTGAAAAAACCCCCACTGCGTGGGCTAAAAATGTTTCAAACAAGGGGCCCCATAGCTTGCCCGGCCCCCTGCCAAGTCCTTGCCCACATGTATGCCCCATCAAATTGCATACCAAGCGAAAACTAATGGGTGTATCAGCATTATCGAAAGAGCCGACTTGACATCATACCACGCCATTATTGCTCCCGTCCACACACTCACCCCCCCCCCAGGCAGATGGCATCTTCCATCGAGGCATACCGCCCCTGGAGACATTCACTGCGCCAAACTCCTTGACTGCCCCCTTTCTTTGCCCAATAAACTGTACATCTTTCTAATGCGCCGTCCCTGAAGATGAAATGATCAAGTCCTTCCCTAAGGGGGCCGTCCGTACTGGACCAGCAATACATGCCTCCCTTGTCCTCTTTTCCATATGCTGCTACCCCTGTAGCAATTTCCAAGTTTACTACAGATCGTCTGCCTTCCTGTGTCCCCATGGACTTGTCATCCTACCCAACAACCTTCGGCAGACCCCGCACTAATCGCCGTAGTACCGGCTACCTGTCGGGATACATCGAGCATTTCAAAGAAAGAGTGACCAAATGCACACCTTTTTTCCACAATGTTTTTGTCAAACGTTAATCTTTTTTCTTTTTTCCGCGTGCAGCTCGGGGTCATGGTCTGCCCTGTGGCCACGTATGTAAACAATTCGCCAAAGAACTGGAGCGAAGTAACACTCCTGTCCCGAACGCACACCTTTTTCTGAAGTAGGAAATATACATGATTTGTCCTCCGTAGTGGATATAGTACCCAATGCATTTTGGGCTTTCTCTGGCCCTTCGTCAGGGGTTCACTACAAGTTATAAAAAAAATCAACATTAGATTATCTGTTCAAACTTCAATGCGTTCAAAATACTGCATGTCACATCTCCAAGTTAATGCATGCTTTTAATATTAGCCCCATGATCGACGTTTTTCCCTCTAACTACGTGATAATTGTATCAACATGCTAAAAGCCAAATACACAAAAAAGTTTCTTCCAAACTTCATCAACCTCCCTTAATTTATCTCCACATTGTTTTTGTTGAAAAACACACAGTAGCCGTTTCCCTTGAGAATTACTTTAAACAATCTTGTTCCCATAAATAAAACCTCCTCAGCATTCTTCCATAACTCCAACATGTGTCAGCTTGATCTCCTTCCCGACAACTAAACATTAATTCAACTTCACCACCTGTTTCCATTACTGCTTTTCGGATGTTACCACGCCCTTTCCAATCAACCAATTACATACATCTCCCCACACTTCATGCCTCCACTTCCCATAATCCATTGCTCCGGATGCTGCAATACTCCATTTTGTTATCCACCTTAATTAAACTGTACTACCACGCTACCTGTGTATTTGAACCTCCCCAGGTAACTTGCTTGAATACACCGCCCTCCCGCAGATGGTATCTTCAACGTCAACCATGTAATATAATACTGTGTCTTTCAGACGTGAACGTATTATTTAACAAAGATGGTAATAAAAAAATGTATTTCGAAACATTTATAGTTTGTTCCACCGCTTCACACATTCTATCTTGGTGTGCAAAGGTAGTCTCAAACAGAATCGTCCGTCTTATTTTAAAAGGAGCAGATCAAAAAAGCTCGTGCTTGTGAGGAAAAAGGGTCTCTCATGTGACTGTTCCATTTTTCTCCTTCTTATGAAGTAATCTGTGGGTGCAACTAATTGGCTGAGTGGAAAGGGCGTGGTAACATCCGAAAAGCAGTATGGAAACAGGTGGTGAAGTCGAATTAATGTTTAGTTGTCGGGAAGGAGATCCAGCTGACACATGTTGGAGGTATGGAAGAATGCTGAGGAGGTTTTATTTATGGGAACAAGATCGTTTAAAGTAATACTCAAGGGAACGGCTACTATGTGTTTTTCAACAAAAACAATGTGGAGATAAATTAAGGAGGTTGATGAAGTTTGGAAGAAACTTTTGGGGTATTTGGCTGTTAGCGTGTTGATACAATTATCACGTAGTTAGAGGGAAAAACGTCGATCATGGGGCTAGTATTAAAAGCAGGCATTAACTTGGAGCTGTGACATGCAGTATTTTGAACACATTGAAGTTTGAACAGATAATCTAATGTTGATTTTTTTTATAACTTGTAGTGAACCCCAGAAGAAGGGCCAGAGAAAGCCCGAAATGCATTTTGTACCATATCAACTACGGAGGACAAATCATGTATATTTCCTACTTCAGAAAAAGGCTAAGGCATATCTGCTGTATTCGAAATATTTAAATACATGTTGCCTCTTATGTGACAGGATTACATCCACAAGCAAGATGAAAGTTTGGAATACTATTAATAAAATGGACTTAACATGATAAAAAGAATGGGATCTGTGTAATGTCGCAGTGATTGAGCTGTGCGTTCAGGACAGGAGTGTTACTTCGCTCCAGTTCTTTGGAGAATTGTTTACATACGTGGCCACAGGGCAGACCACGACCCCGAGCTGCACGCTGAAAAAGAAAAAGGATTAACGTTTGACAAAAACATTGTGGAAAAAAGGTGTGCATTTGGTCACTCTTTGTTTGAAATGCTTCGTTTGCCAGCCCTATCGGACTAGTTGCACCCACAGATTACTTGATAAGAAGGAGAAAAATGGAACAGTCACATGAGAGACCCTTTTTCCTCACAAGCACGAGCTTTTTTGAACTGCTCCTTTTAAAATAAGACGGACGATTCTGTTTGAGACTACCTTTGCACACCAAGATAGAATGTGTGAGCGGTGGAACAAACTATAAATGTTTCGAAACACAATTTTTTATTACCAACTTTGTTAAATAATAAGTTCACGTCTGAAAGACACAGTATTATATTACATGGTTGACTTTGAAGATACCATCTGCGGGAGGGCGGTGTATTCAAGCAAGTTACCTGGGAGGTTCAAATACACAGGGAGCGGGTTAGTACAGTTTAATTAAGATGGATAACAAAACGGAGTATTGCAGCATCCGAAGCAATGGATTATGGGAAGTGTAGGCATGAAGGGTGGGGAGATGTATGTAATTGGTTGATTGGAAAGGGCGTGGTAACATCCGAAAAGCATTAATGGAAACAGGTGGTGAAGTTGAATTAATATTTAGTTGTCGGGAAGGAGATCAAGCTGACACATGTTGGAGGTATGGAAGAATGCTGAGGAGGTTTTATTTATGGGAACAAGATTGTTTAAAGTAATACTCAAGGAAACGGCTACTGTGTGTTTTTCAACAAAAACAGTGTGGAGATAAATTAAGGGAGGTTGATGAAGTTTGGAAGAAACTTTTTGGGTATTTGGCTGTTAGCGTGTTGATACAATTATCACGTAGTTAGAGGGAAAACGTCGATCATGGGGCTAGTATTAAAAGCAGGCATTAACTTGGAGATGTGACATGCAGTATTTTGAACGCATTGAAGTTTGAACAGATAATCTAATGTTGATTTTTTTTATAACTTGTAGTGAACCCCTGACGAAGGGCCAGAGAAAGCCCGAAATGCATTGGGTACTATATCCACTACGGAGGACAAATCATGTATATTTCCTACTTCAGAAAAAGGCTAAGGCATATCTGCTGTATTAGAAATATTTAAATACATGTTGCCTCTTATGTGACAGGATTACATCCACAAGCAAGATGAAAGTTTGGAATACTATTAATAAAATGAACTTAACATGATAAAAAGAATGGGATCTGTGTAATGTCGCAGTGATTGAGCTGTGCGTTCGGGACAGGAGTGTTACTTCGCTCCAGTTCTTTGGGGATACATCGAGCGCCATGGTCCCTTGGCCTCAAACTATCCGGGTAAGGGCCACTTTGGCCCAGACTGCCCCCCTCCATTAGTGGCCTTCCCCTGTTCTTTCCAGGATAACCAAACGTGAAAACTCATGAGAGGGAATGTATCTCCTTTTTCTTGGTATCCTTCATTCCTAGTTTACATGGTTGTCTGTCGCAGAACATTTTGAAAGGTCTTGACTGTCCCCTGGGGTGAAACCTGCCTGTTTTCGATGTCCAAAGAAACCTGATCCCCCTGCCCCCCAATTTAGACCCTTCTGCTCCCTGTTAAGTGGTGCCCTTGAAAGGTCCGATAAGTCACTAGCACGCCCTGGCTTTTTTTGTGGATGCTGAGTATTGTGTCGATGTCGTCCACTGCATTCATAACTCCTGCTCCACTTCCCCTTTGGTGTATATTCCCCTTTGTAACTTGACCAGGCAAAAACCATCCCCAATTCGCTGTGCCTTACGGCTAATATCCATGAGTTTCCGCTGGGCGCTTGCCCTGCCCCCAAGCCACACACCGTAAAATGGTGGCAGAACTCCGGAAAGCAGATTTCCATTTCCGTGTTAAGCGGGCACCCCCGGCCCCTTTGTCACTCCCTTTCCACGCGTGGCAATTTGTGATGCTTAACCCCCATTTTTGTCCTGTTTGCCCTCGGGCTTTCCAACCTTGGCCATCTGGACCCCCAGCCCCACCAAGCTCTTTGCACCAGTTTCCCTTTTTCCACACAGGCGCCGCAGCTGCACCTGTTTTTTGTTGCCAAATCTCTCTCCCAGCCCCCCACTCACACCCACCGATCGGCAGGATTTTCCTTTAAGCTCTTGGTCCCCTCGTCCCATGTCATCCGACCTTTCCATTACAAGCGCTTGGTGCCAGCTTACCCTTTTGCCCACACAGGCACCGCAGCTGCCATTACCTGAGTGTCCGCCTAAGACCTCCTCGCCTTGCCCGGAGCTGCTGTTCCTCTTTGCTCCTCACCCTCCACTTCATCTTTGGCCGCACTTGCCTCCTGCAACACACCAATCTTTCTGGTTGCCTTTCCTCACCCCCGAGAACCTCCCTCCAGCCTCATCCCTTCATCACTCGGCCTTTTATCTCACAAACCACGACCCTTGACCAGAATTTGAAACCCGTAACATTTGGAGTAGGACTCAGAGCCCTTAACCACTAGGCCACCCTGACTCCTCGCACTTCCCTTCCATTCACACTCTCATGCCCCATCACCCGGCACCATCTCCTCCTCACCCTCCATTGTACCCCACACATCATCGCACACACCTCTTCATACACTTAGTATCTGTGCCATTCTTTCCAATCGCACTCATATGTTGTATGATTCGCTGCGCGATCCCTGGTTGGAGGGTAGGCCGCCACGGACCCCCCTGCTGCTTCTGGCCAGCGTCCCGGGGCCGTCGTGCACCCCGCTGGCTGCGCCCCTTTACTACCGGCCTCATTCACCGGTCCTGATCCCCCCCCACCAGGCTGCTCCAACCTGGTGGGTCGTGAGCACCACCGGGCCTCAATGTTGTGCTGGCAGTCCCTCTCCCCTTCTCCGGGGCCTGGCTATCTGCAAACCCAGGCCCCTGCTGACCCCCCCACCTACCTCAGGCCCCCTTTACTGCCGCACTGGCTGAGGTGTCCCCACCTCCCCACCCATGAGAGCTGCCCGCCTGATGCTCCCTGCACTCACGCCTCATGCCCCCCTCGCTCTTATGCTGGGCCCTCACCCACCGCTCATGGTTCGCGCCTCGCACTCCCTAGCCCTACTTCACATTCCTGGGCCCCCAGCCCCTCTGGCCATCTTAAGTGCGGGAGCCAGTCTGCCTGATATATACCCAAACCTGCTCCCTGGGGAACATCTTCCAAGGAGGGGCCGTAGGCCCACCCTCCTCAGAAGGCTCAGATTTTGTTGGGTCATGCCAGCCCCATTATGTGGTGCTGGCACCTATCGCCGCCTCCTCCCCCCGCTTAACATCGCCGCTGCCCAATACATAAAGGAGCCTCGCGGGCAGGCTCTCACCCCACCTCCGCACGTTGCTCAGGCTGCGATGCTTCTGGCCCCGCCCCCGGCCTCCGGACACCATAACAGCGCGTGGTGGCTCCCCTTCACATGCCACCACCGCTGCTGCGGCCCCCCGGGTGCACCGCGTGGGACGGATCCCGCCGACCCCTCCTGGTCTAATACCAGGCCTCGGGAGATGCGCCCGGCCCGTTCTGTATGACTCGAGCGGCACTGCGCACAGCCGCACTCGCAGGGACCATCCAGCTCAGAGAGGTAGGCTCCCCATTAGCTTGCTATCCGGGAAACCTATGCTGAATGCTAAACCCCGCGACTCCTGGGCCTATGTAACCCCCACTAACCTTCGCTAACTTTTCTTCTCACTAACTTTGCCTCTGCCCTCCCGGTGGTGCTAGGTGTCAGGAAGAGGCCGGATCCTCCTCCCCTGACACCTTTATACCCTCCCAACTCCCACCCCTTCCCCAATTCTATTTTAATCCCTCCCCACCTTTTCCTTCCGGCCATCGCGCGAAGTGCCCCGGGGGAAGACTGGTCTGCGACCTTCACTTCCCCCGGGGGCCGTCAGTGGGCCCCCGGGCTCACTGAGCCACTCCGTAGTGCTGAAAGCTCTTCTGCGCTTCTCCCCCGGAGCCCCGGGAGCACCAGGAACACCGGGAGCACTGATACACAGCACCAATACACAGGAGCCCCCACCTGGCCCCCCACCTGACCCGGTCCCGAGGTCCGATGGAGGGCGGATGGATTGAGAACACAAGGGGCTGGAGAGGGACAAACGCCGGCAGCGGACCTAGCTGCTGCTGATCTGTCGAACTGACGACGAATATACGTTGAGCGTGATCACGTGACTGGAGTGGAGTGTGTGCTCAGGTGTGGGTTGTAATACAACTTTGAATGATGAGGGTGGTAGATGTCAACATCATCACAGCATGAAAACAAGAGACATGTGTGTCCCTTCTTTGCACCAGCAAGAACGGCGGAAGGATTAAGTAGATTGAATCTTCAGTATTTAGATGTTGAGAGTGACAACACATTAATACAGTGATCCATTGTACACCACTGAAAATACACAAACATTCTTGTCGGTTTCAGTAGTGCGCGAGACACCTTGGTGCGATGCCAGCTCCGCCAAGGGCAGTCCATATGGCAACCGAAAGCAGTCAATACTTGGCAGAGGAAATATAATCTACCGCGGCAGGACAGAACCGAACATTTGATTGCCTGCACATTATTGCAAATTCGGGCATGGTGTACTCAGATAACAAGCAAACATAACACATTATGTTGCTCAATTTCTCATGCTAACTGACTTGAAGTTTTACAGTTCAAAATGCAACCCTGACCATAATATGGCTCTCAATGCATCATAGGTTAATGAGATATTATAAACAATATGCTTTTTAAAAGGGCAGCTAACAGCCAAATGGTATACTGTGGGGCATGCAGTTCTTAAGGAGATTCATTGAACCCGATACAAATGAGTAATTAACACCTTTAAGCCTCTCTATGATGAAACACTCCTGCTCTTCACACCATAATTAATCTAGCTTCTCATTGCCTTTTAAAAGGCTAAAAGCAGGAGAAAGAAACGTTTTATAAGTTAACGCTGCTAATGTGCCTGGAACTGAAACAGTGTGCTAATTAAAAAAAAAGGTGAACACGAAAAAAACCAACATAATATATACGAATAATAATAAAAAATGAACAAAAGAAACGAAATACTAGCAACGTTCAAACGCCAATGCCAGTGTTCTCATCTGTACAACTATTCCAAGGACATTTTTAAACGCGTTGATTAATCCAATTGTAAATAAAAGAAAGGCGCTTGTCAGTCACAACTAAAAAGATCAGTGAATCTAATGTCACTCAGAATATCTCATTTAAAGTTTCATATTTTTAGACACGCAGAATCTGATTGACCACGGGATATGTTTATGCCTTGCATGGTCTACGGCATGGAAAATGCAATTAATGTTTTGCACATGTGGCTTGAAAGTTCCAAAATAGAAAAAAAGTAATGAGAAAAGTCAACATCGCACAGATGAGATCTGGATGCACACGAAACCTGAACAGCTCAGTTCAGTAGCGTAGCCAGTGTGTCATGGGCTCTAGAGCAAGAAAGTAAATGCCCTCCTGGCTGCTGTTTGAATTATAAAAATACAGCATAAAACTGGATTCAGTGGGCCCCTCAGGCCTCTGAGCCCTGGTGCAACTGCACCTGTAGCACATCAATGGAAGCTACACCCATGGCGCAGTTCAAAAAAACAACTGCGCACTACCAGACCTCACATCTATCCCCAAAATGGATTTGGAAATAAAAACCCAGAAAATGAGAGTGATGTGGGAATGGAGTGAAGGTTAATACGTGGCATTCAGCAAATACCAACAGCAAAATGGGATCGCAGCCACTTTATACGTTCAATGTGGTTTAGACACATTAAAACTTCCACATACAGGTAGCGTAGCAAGAATGCCATGTCCCCTGGAGCAAGCTAGGAACATTGTCCCTTTGACTGCTGTTAGGATAGTAAACTATAGCAATTGTCAGGGTTAATGGGCCCTCAGACATCTGGGCCCGGTGCCACTGCACCTGCTGCACCTGTTGTAGCCATGCCCCTCCCACATACATAACCTTTGATGACATGTAGGTAGCACTGTTGTGAATGCTAAGTTACCTTAGTTATAAACGCTTCAAAGACACCATGATCCAAGAGAGACATATAGCTGTAGTGAAATCGATTGTAAGAAGCAAGGTGCTGATGTTCCCCAAAATCATTAGATCGGGGCCCTATCAATAAGAAGATTCCGCCTTCTGCCCCTGCACAGAGACACAGCATTGACAGCGGAAGACAAGGCGCTACTGATTTCTGTAAAATATTCGCTATCAAATAGAATATTAATACATTTTACATTGCTTTTATTACATAAAGCAGTGAAATAGGATTGCAAACATGTGGGATACTTTACCTTTTGAAAGTTATCTTCTGTATAATCACCCACAATCACCCATTGATTATCCATCAATAATGTCGTGAATAACCTTAAGTGAGAACATTAAAAGGCATTAACCCCATCTCTGAATATTGATGGAATGAGTTCTAATTGAATAAGGCAAAGTACATGCTTCATAAAGATTGTAGACATGAAGGTGAACCTCCTGGTCTCACCTTTAATGTTGTTGTTCTGAATCTTAAGGTTGGTTGGGAAATATCACATGACAACTACGAATGAATGCTGTGCCGAGACCATTAAGGGCCACACATGCCTTTTTTGTATTTCTGGGTCTAGTCTGTCTAAATATCCTTGGTACCGCAGAGACCACCTCGTATCTCAACTACATATGCCACTCATACCATGGAAAATTGCTCACAGGTCACCATTATGCATACCATATATGGAAATAGGAAAGAGTTAGAGCTATCAGCCTTAGGGTGGTCTTCCCCTAAACATTTTGATTTCCACCTCCATTTTTTTGCTGATCTCGTTTTTGCTGGCCTTAGGACTCTGTGCAATTTACCACTGTTAACCAGTGCTAAAGTGCATGTGCTCACTCCTTTAACCCCTTCGGTGCATCGGACGCACCAGTGCTCATGTGCGCCGGACGGCCCCCAGCCGCCCTCGCACATGGCACAGGGAATCCCTCTGGTGCGGGCACCAGAGGGTTTCCCTTTCCCCCCCAACAGCCTCGGGAGCTGGGGAAGAGCTTCCCCAGCTCCCGAGGCTCTCTGCTTTGTTTCCCTGGAATGACGATCAGCGTGCATGTCGCGCTGACGTCATTTCAGTGAAACCTAAACTGAAATGAGCCAAGAGGCTCATTTCAGTTTCGCTTTCTACATGTTCAGGGGGCTATCTCAGCACCCTGAGCACGTAGAAAGTCAGGAGAGCTATCATTGGAAAGGGGCGAACTTCCCCTTTCCAATGGTACCCATCCCTAGTGGATCCCTGCTTGTGGATCTCCCCAGGAGGGCGATCCCCAAGCAGGGATCCACCCACTAGGCACCCTGATCTGCCCCCCGGGGGGCAGAGAGCCCACTATGCGCCTGCGATTATGCTGGCTTTTTTATACATAGGGGTGGGGGCTGCCCAGAATGGGCATCCCGATGCCCCCATCCACCCAAAAGAATAGCCACACTCTTTCTGCCCCCCTTGGGGGCATATCGGGGCTATAGCCCCCGATTTCCTCCCTCCCCAGGGCGGCAGAAAGCCCACTAGGCACTGACTTTTTTTCAGAATGTGCCTACCTGTGGATTTTGGGTCCTAGCGCAGCCGGCACCTAGGGAAACATAGCAAACCTGTGTATTTTTGTAAACTAGATACTAAGGGGAACCAGGATGGGGTGACTTGTGTGGCTCTCACTAGGTTCTGTTACCCAGAATCCCTTGCAAACCTCAAACCTTGTAAAAAACACACATTTGCTTCACATTTCAGTGATGGAAAGTTCAGGAATCTGCGCAGATACACAAACTTCCACCCACCCATCATTCCCCAAAGCCTCCCGATAAAAATGGTACCCCACTTGTTTGGGCAGGCTTACTACCCGGAACAGGAAACAGCCCAAAACGCAACGTGGACACACCACATTTTTACAGTGAAAACTGACCCTTTTTTTGCATAGTGCCTAGCTGTAGATTCTGAACCCTAGCTCTGCCGGCACCTATGGAAACCTAGCAAACCTATACATTTTTGAAAACTAGACACCCAGAGGAACACAGAATGGGGTGACTTGTCTGGCTCCCACCAAGTTCTGTTACCCAGAATCCCTTGCAAACCTCAAACCTTTTTTTAAAAAAAACACATTTTCCTCACATTTCTGTGATGGAAAGTTCTTGAATCTGCATGGATCCACAAAATTCTACCCACCCCGCATTCCCCAAAGTCTTCTGATAAAAATAGTACCTCACTTGTGTGGGTAGACAAAGTGCCTACGACAGGAAAAGCAGCAAAAGGCAACGTGGACACACCACATTTTTACAGTGAAAACTGACCCTTTTTTTGCAATGTGCCTAGCTGTAGATTTTGAACCCTGGCTCTGCCGGTACCTAGGGAAACCTAGCAAACCTATACATTTTTAAAAACTAGACACCCAGAGGAATCCATGATGGGGTGACTTGTGTGGCTCTCACCAGGTTCTCTTACCCAGAATCCCTTGCAAACCTCAAACTTTGTCCAAAAAAACACATTTTCCTCACATTTCTGTGATGGAAAGTTCTGGAATTAGCGTGGATCCACAAAATTCCACCTACCCCGCATTCTCCAAAGTCTTCCGATAAAAATGGTACCTCACTTGTATGGGTAGGCCTAGTGCCCCCGACAGGAAATGGACCAAAACGCGACATGGACACACCACATTTTTACAGTGAAAACTGACCCCATATTTGCAAAGTGCCTAGCTGTAAATTTTGAACCCTAGCTGTGCCGGCACCTAGGGAAACCTAGCAAACCTATACATTTTTGAGAACTAGACACCCAGGGGAATCCAGGATGGGGTGACTTGTGTGGCTCTCACCAGATTCTGTTACCCAGAATCCCTTGCAAACCTTAAACTTTGTAAAAAAAACAAAATATTTTCCCCACATTTCTGTGATGGAAAGTTCTGGAATCTGCGAGGGACCACAAACTTCCACCCACCCCGCATTCTCCAAAGTCTTCCGATAAAAATGGTACCTCACTTGTGTGGGTGGGTCAACTAACCGCGACAGGCAAGGGCCCAAAACATATTGTGGAGACATCAAAATTACCTATCACAAAACGACCTGGTTTTGCAAGGGGGGCACCTGGGTTTTTGGCCCCGGGCTCAGCAGCCATCTAGGGAAACCTACCAAACCCACACATTTCTGAAAACTAGACACCCTGGGGAGTCCAGTGAGGTATGGCTTGCGTGGATCCCCCAACGATTCCCTACCCAAAATCCCCTGCAAACCTCAAATTTAGCTGAAAAAAGTCACATTTTCCTCACTTTTCTGTGTGGGAAAGTTGTGGGATCACTGGGCTGACACCAATTTCCTACCACCTAGCGTTCCCCCAGGTCTCCTGATAAAGGTGGTACCTCCTTGTGTGGGTAGGCTTAGTGGCTGCAACAGGAAATGGCCCAAATCGTACTGTGGAGTCTTCAAAATTACCTATCATAAAACTACCTGGTTTTGCAGGGGGTGGACCTGTTTCTTTGGCCTGGGGCTCTCTGCCATCTTGGGAAACCTACCAAACCCACACATTTCTGAAAAATAGACACCCTGGGGAGTCTAGTGAGATATGGCTTGCATGGATCCCCCAACGTTTTCCTACCCAGAATCCCCTGCAAACCTCAAATTTAGCTGAAAAAAGCAATTTTTCCACACATTTTTGTGTGGGATCACTGTGGCGGCACAAATGTCCTACCACATAGCGTTCCCCTTGGTCTACCGAGTAAAATGATACCTCACTTGTGTGGCTGTCCAATGCAGAATCCGCTAAAAATGTATTTGTTTTAAAATGTAGCACTTAGAATTTGCGGTGCTATACCGTTAATCCCTATATTTTGGCTCTTCCCAGTCACAGGTATCATTTTACTCGGGAGACCAAGGGGAACGCTAGGTGGTAGGACATTTGTACTGGCACAGTGATCACACACAAAAATGTGTGGAAAAAGTGATTTTTATAGCTAAATTTGAGGTTTGCAGGGGATTCTGGGTAAGAAGACATTGGGGGATCCACACAAGTCATACCTCACTGGACTCCCGAGGGTGTCTAGTTTTCAGAAATGTGTGGGTTTGGTAGGTTTCCCTAGCTGGCTGCGAGCCTGGGGCCAAAAAACCAGGTCCCCCCCCCTGCAAAACCAGGTAGTTTTATGATAAGAAATTTTGAAGTCTCCCCAGTACGATTTGGGCCATTTCCTGTCGCGGGCACTAAGCCTGCCCACACAAGTGAGGTACCATTTTTCTTGGAAGTCTTTGGGAAATGCGGGGTGGGTGGAATTCTGTGGATCCATGCAGATTCCAGAACTTTCCATCACAGAAATGTGAGGAAAATGTGTTTTTTTTTATACAAAGTTTGAGGTTTGCAAGGGATTCTGGGTAAAAGAACCTGGTGAGAGCCATAAAAATCACCCCATTCTGGATTCCCCTGTGTGTCTAGTTTTAAAAAAATGTATAGGTTTGCTAGGTTTCCCTAAGTGCCGCAGAGCTGGGGTTCAAAATCTAAAGCTCGGCACTTTGGAAAAAAGGGTCAGTTTTCGCTGTAAAAATGTGGTGTGTCCACGTTGCGTTTTGGGCTGTTTCCTGTCGCAGGCACTAGGCCTACCCACACAAGTGAGGTACCATTTTTATCGGAAGACTTAGGGGAACACAGAATGGTAGAGCAACTGTTATTACCTATTGACTTTCGATGCATTTCTGCCTTCCAAATGTGAGACAATGTGTAAAAAGAAATCACTTTGAAAAATGTCCTATAATTCACATGCTAGTATGGGTACCCACAATTTCGGAGATGTGCAAATAGCTACTGTTTCTAAACTCTATTTTTTGTTCCCATTTCAGAAATACATAGGTGTCTTTCATACCGATTTTTCAATGTTTATATTTTCCCAAATGAATTGCTATATACCCGGAACACAATAAAAAACCATTGCAAGACGCTGCTCAGTTATTGGCTCCGGGTTCGTCGGGTTCTTGGTGAACCTACAAGCCCTATATATCCCCACAACAAGAAGGGTCCAGCGGATGTAACGGTATATTGCTTTAAAAATTCTTTCATACTTAGAAGATGTTACAGGTGAAAACATTGGCACAAATGGCTGTTTTTTTCAACTCATTTTCAATTTTTCCTATTTTCAACTGTTAGTTACTATAAAACAAAACCTGAAGGATCTACACAAATGACCCCTTGCTGAATTCAGAATTTTGTCTACTTTTTTGAAATGTATAGCTTTCCAGGATCCATTATTGCTTTCATACCCACTTTCCGACTTTCTGTTTTCACACAGGGCGTTTACGAATAGTAAAGTTAGGCTTTTGTCTCAGTTAAACATAAGTTTGGGTCTTAAGTTTACCTGAGACCAAAACTGAGACAAAAGTCTAACTTTATTATTCGTAAATGCCCTTTGTAAATATCAAAAGTTGGAAAGTTAAACTATCAACTCAGTTCACCTTTGTGAATCGGGCCCCTACACTTTAAAGTGTGGGGGCTCGATTCACAAAGGTAAACTGAGATGAAAGTCTAACTACGACTTTCAGTATTCACAAAGGGCATTTATGAGTAGTAAAGTTAGACTTTTGTCTCAGTTAAACTTAAGTTTTGATCTTAATTTTAACTGAGACAAATGTATAACTTTACTACTAGCAATTGCTCTTAGTGAATACCAAAAGTCGTAAAGTTAGACTTTCATCTCAGTTTACCTTTGTGAATTGGGTCCTATATGTCCAGGTAGTGAAAAACTCTTTTTTTCACTACTGCAAGGTTTGCTTCTCCCATTGTAGTTACCTTATTACATTTAACAAGCTGTAACATCCAAATGGGAACAGGTAACTACTTCATGTTTGGTGTCTTTGGAATTGTAATGAAAAGAATTACATTATGGTAAAGTCAGACTTTAAATTACAATTTCAGAAATGCCACTTTTAGAAATCTGGCATGCTCCTGTCTTAGCCATCTAGTGCTGCAGCCTGTGTCTGGGTCATATGACTGGGTGTAGCTGACAGTTGGACTTTGTTCATTCCTCCTAGACAGCCAATCACAATACAGAGCTCAGGTGTGCCTAAATGGGCCATCACTGGCAGAATGTGGAGGTGAAGGTGTGCACAGCCCTACTTACACTTGACTAGGCTGTATCCTGTCTCCACATAGAGGGGTGCCTCCCCCTGTAGTTAGTCTGAAGCTAGGGGAGAGGAGGCAGTAAACCTTTGTACTTCAAAGGGAAATGTCTAGAAGCTTCTCCTACTTTAAAGGATGCACCTGGTATAAATACTAGACCTCAGACACCAACTTTTCAGAACACTTCTGGACCTGTGGATACTTTGCCAGGAAGCCACTCTGCTGAACTACTGCCTTGCTTGATTACTACCTTTCTGGACTGCTACCTTTCTAGATTGCTGCCCTGATGCCCTCTTACCTGCGCCAGAGGGATTGGACCTGCATCTGAACCCAGGACTCTCAGAGTGACTCCAAACTGGCTAGTCTGCTGGCCTCCTGTTCAGAGCCAAAGGGACATAACAGGTTCCCAACCATCTGAACCAGCACTCAGATCCAGCTGGAGCAAGCCCCTGAACCTCCATTAGTGCCCCTCAGGTCCTGGACCCTTTGTGTTGCCTCAGTGGAGCTGAATTAAAGTTTTTGAGCTCTTCACAACTGCGAACGGGCACCAAAACCTTGTCGCTCGTACAGCCGGCCAATCAAAGTACAGTCAACCCAACCCTTCGAGCTACAGCATAAACCGCACGACATCAGGAGACTGCCGACCGGACGATAATAACAGGACTGTGTCCCCAGAGATACAACCATCAGGCACTTATCATGGTAGCCTTTAAAATTTAAATACTTGTGCGTCGACAGCAGGAATTTGAAATATCTCAGATCAAGGGCTCTTCATTGCCTCTGTGTTCCTGCGTCTTCTTCACATCACCATTTGCCCTGAAGAAGTTCATTTTATGTATGAACGAAACGCGTTGGCTGGAATTTGCACATTTTGATATTGAAAATAAAGGATTGATAAACCACTATACAAAATGAACATTTGGATTTATTGAAGAAAACTCTTTGGTAGTGCACCGCTCCACTATTTTCACAGGAGACATTTGCCCGGCCTGCTGCGATGGCAACAGAATCCTCATGCTACAGCAACGACTGTCCATGACACAAAGCCTGATCTACACGCTACATCGCGACCATCCACAACATTTCCCTGCTCCTCACAGCCCTCTCCACCGCGAATGGGGCTCTTTGTACTGGACTGAGAAGGTACCTTTTCAGAGAGACTAACCTGGTCCCTGTGTTTGACCTACGCTTCATTGCTGTCAGCATGTTTGACTTTCTTCCGGTCTCACACGACCAGATAGGCACAAGTGGCGCTTTGGCAATTTTGATGCTATTTTCACTTACATCTTTAAAATTGCATATCTCTGGTTGGATTTTTGTTGTTTTGGTGTCAAATTGTTTATTGAGGTTCGGTTTAGTTTTCTAATTTATGTGGGAATTTTTCTGAATTGATGTGGGGATTTTCTTTTGTTGTATTTTTAATTTGTTACTGTTTGAAGTTATGCATACACACTTTACACATTGCCTGTAAGTTAAGCCTGACAGCTGTGCGCCAAGCTACCAGAGGGTTGAGTACAGGTTAATTTTAGGTTCACTTGTGCCTGACCCTGACAAAGAATGTGGTTGCTGCTTGAGTAGGGTTTTACCACCCTCCGAAACCAATAACCCAATTGTTATATTCTGTATTACATAGAATGCATTCCTGTATGCCTGCTGTTCAGCCTCTTTGTGCGATGTCACAGAATGTTTATGTATGCCTGAGGGATCAGTTAGAAAGAGCAGACTGAGCAGCAGGAGGCTGCTCCTGGTGAAGGATTAATATGGCAGTTACCTGACATCTGTAACCTGTAACAGAGACTTTTATCTTCGAATAAACTTCATCATAAACCTACGTGACCTGCCTACTGAGGATCATTTATTGATTGTAACAATGGCGATGAGGATGGGATATCGCTCACGGGTGTGGAGGACTAGACTTTATTTGCAAGGAATGTTTTTAAAATTGTGAAAGTTAAGTGTGTTTTATTAATACGATGCTGAATGTTTAGGAACTATGGCATGCCACCATTCTACACTGGTGAGTGGAATATTGTATTGTTTGCTATGTTATGTTTTTATGTAATGTCATGCTGAAGGGGTTGCCTAAGAATATATTTGACGTTTTGTGAATTGGCTACCGTGATATGTTTTAAATGATAAAGAACCAGACAATGAAGATTGTGTGGAACAGCATGCACCACTATTGAATTTATCAAAACATTCATTTACAATATTAATCAAGATAAACAAAGTATTTCAACAATTTCTTAGAAATGTTTTTTTAAACATAAAACAAATTGGCATAAATACTGCCACCATTTTACATCTTCAAAATCATTTTACAATCAAAAACTATTTTCTTTATGTGATGTACGCCCAATGCATTTTGGAATCTGATGATTCCTTCTTCAAGGGCAACTGAAAACAAAGTTGAAAGACAGGGGAAATATATTCAATATTTAGCACATTCTTATGTGATCAACAATGCCAATAAAAATGTATAAAGCAAGAGTACTGAGAGCGAAAACCCAAACTCAAACCCATCACCAAAAAAGAGTGCAGTTGTAAAGACATACTCTAAGTCAAATCGTGCTTCCAGTGATCGAATAAGTGAAATTTATCAACAACTCAATAGGTAAGTACTCTGAAATATACCTACACCGTATTGTGTAAAGTGTTGCGAACAATAATGTGCTTAAGCTGACCGCTAGTGTGCCATAATCCAAACGTTTAGTGAAAGTTATGACACTCACGTTCCACAAAAGTGACCGCAAGACCAAATGGAAGAAGATATGCAATATAGTGATGAATGCTGTTCCTCATTTAATGACCATGCTTTTCTTCAACATGAGGAAACAGAGTTGTTGACATTTTATGGATAATTTAAATCTATTTATTACGTATGCTATACATAAGACATACCTTTAAAATATCAGGGAAATGGCATTTTAAATTTGACTCCTGCTACCGCGTTGCTCGGTACCTTTGTCTACAACGTAATAAATGTGCGTTCAGAACTGATTGTACATCAAGCATGCTATTAGTGTGAGCCATTAAATTTCTTACCAAATGTTTCTCAAAATCCAGATCATTATCTGAACACAGTTACCAATCCACCAGCGATACAAATGCCGCCCGACTTTCTCCTATTTGAAATATGCGTAACATCGACACACGGCTTAAGTTAAGACCCAAAACATTAAGCATGGCGTGCTGAGCAAAAGAATGATGGATTAAACCCAGATCCTTGTGACTGGGGTGAATGATTGCATTGTTCAGCATTCTGTCCATTATTTGTTCATTTTACTTTTGTCGCCCTAAGTGGAAAGGGTATGCCCAGACGTGGGTCCCATGTACACTGCGCCGCTGGATTCAAGATAGCCTGGCTGATGAGGGGTGATGCCCCGAAACCGGTCCCAGGATTCTTGTTTCCAGTCCAAGGAGGACCTGGCTTTGCAGTTTAGGCTGGACTGTTCCCATGAAGAACAGGGTCAAGACTGATTTGCATATGGCTGGGTCTAAACTGGGTGGCGTGGTGAGCAAAAGAACAATGGATTAAACCCAGATACTTGTGACGGGGGTGAATGTTTGCATTGTTCAGCATTCCATCCATCATTTGTTCCTTTTGCTTTTGTCGCCCTAAGTGGGAAGGGTATGCCCAGACTTGGGTCCTGTGCTCACTGCGCCACTGGATTCAAGCTAGCCTGGCTCATGAGGGGGTGTTACCCCAAAATCGGTTCCAGGATGCTTTTTTCTGGTCCAGGGAGGACCTGTCCTGGCAGTTCGGGCTGGACTGTTCCCATGAGGAACAGGGTCAAGACTGATTTGCATAAGGCTTGGTCCAAACTGGGGTGGCGTGGTGAGAAAAAGAATGATGGATTAAACCCAGATCCTTGTGACTGGGGGTGAATGTTTGAATTTGTCAGCATTCAGTCCATCATTTGTTCCTATTGGATTCCTAAGCAAGGCATGGCCCGGAGTGTGGCTATGTATAGCCTTTAAGCCCAAGATGGCTGCCGAGACCTTCCAAGTCTCACGCAACCTCGGAACCACCAATCAGGTGGCTCCTAGTCAGGATCTGGGAGGTGTTCTGGCACAAGGGTATAGTGTGTGTGGGAGTGTCTGAAATGTGAGCGGGTGTATCTGAAAAGTGAGTGGGCATGTCTATATTGTGACTCAGCGGGTCTGCAACATGAGTGTGTCTGGGCATGTCTGAGATGTGAGCATCTGTGACACGTGTGGATTCTCCTTCTGGCTCCCATTGCCCTAGTCCACAAACAGCCAAAGAAGGTGTAATGGGCTACGGGGCAAAGTGGGTCCTGGCAGTGCGTATGTCAAGAGTCTGATGCATAGTGCATATGTGATACATGAATGGATTTTAGGAATTTGTGAGTGTGTGTGAGTCTGAATCCTGATGCCAGCTGGATCCATTTTGGATGTCCCTGGTTTGGCATGGCACAAGATGGAGGATGAGAACTGCTCCTCCATGCAGTGGAAGTGTACTACCTGCATTCCTGTGGCTGGACGATGGTGATCCAGACACTAAAGTGTCAATCAAACAGGGTTACCTTTAGAAATTCTACAGAGACTTCGTAAGGGGATGCAATTCTTCCTAATCACTGCCATTTGGTTGATGGTAGGGTAAGGGGTGGGGCTGCAGTTTCTGTAGTGCAAGATGAGAAAGATTTTAGGTCAGACCTGCCTCTTTGTATGTCCCTGATTACTGTTGAGGAAGGCGATGACAAAAAAGTTCAGAGAACTTACAATTGTGCCCATTTTGTAGGTGCTCTGGCTTGGAGTCAACCCCAGTGCTACCTGCTGTGAGAACCATCACTTTATACAAAGGCTGAGTCTGGGGTGCAGCTGAGAAACACATCTGAAACCAAAATGACCCCAAAGTGATTCTGACGTTTGAGACAGTAGACCTACATCCCCTATTCAGAATGTGTGTATAAAAGTGGGACCTAAACTACTTCACTCTCTACCAGTTCTAAGTTCTTGATGACATGCTCTGCAGAGTACTCAAAGGACTGATGTGTGACCAGGGCTGATACTTGTATGACAGTCAGACTACCTGAGGTGAGAGAATTTCACTTGAATTTACACTTTCTGCTGGAAGAGCTGTGGGCCTACATAGTGCCTACAAGCCTAGCCTGCCTGCCTACTGATAGACAGAAGGAGTCTGCCTGGCCTTGCAGAAGGTGAGACTGTTGAGAAGACCTCAGAGAGTGAAGCCTGGAGCAACCTATGCTCAAGTGGGTCTCCTAGTTTTCTCTGTGGTTCCCATCGAGAACCACATGAGCCCTTTGTCAGACTGTAACTATTCTTCTGAGTGATTCTGCTCTAGCCCATGTGGGACCCTAAATGGCGTGGGTTCTACCCGGATCCAAATTGGCCTGCAACTGCCTACTGTGTAAAACTTGTGCTGGCCATTGTTGGGCTTCAACTACAATGCTGAGTGATTCTCACTGGCCTTGCTTGGCTGCTACTGCTGTACTGTCTGATTTCTGTATGTGCCCTTGTGCGTTACACCCAGCTGCGGTCCGTGCAGGTTAACAGCGGTGGGGGCGGTGGGGCTGGGTGAGGGGGATTCCAATTGTCGATGGTGAGGGAAAAATAATGATTTATTTAATTTTCCCTCTGCGTCGTCTCTCGAACCCCCCACCCAGCCCCACCGCCCCATCACTGTTACCTGCACGGACCGCGGCTGGTTACACCTACCCTTTATGTGTTCACTGGCATCAGCCCATAAGCAGGTCATGACAGCTGAGGAATAAGAAGGCACCCTGTCTGCTCACAGGAGAAGTGAGCACCCAGCCTCCCATGCGGTAGCCACCAGAAAAGCACTATAAGACTGCAGCCTTCACCTGTGGTCAAGAACCAGATGTTGCAATGGGATGATGTGAGTTGAAGGTCTAGAGTCTGTTTTGAAACCCCCTAGAATACTAGGGATAAGAAAATGTTTGAACTGGTGCTTCATTTGAGCTAAGGTGAAATAAAAGGGATATATTTATCAACATTTCACATAACGCAGCAAGACACCTTGCTGTACTTCATGAAAGGGAGATGGCAGGAATGCACTATATGGCACATTCCTGCTCTCTGCCTGCACTTGTGCACAAACTGCTGCCTAGCGCCAACGCAGGCATCCTTGCACCATGGTGCAAAGGTGCCTGCATTACAGAAGGATTGTTTTGTGCAGGAAGAGACACTTTCTGCACACAAACATTCCTCTGAGGGTTTTCCCTCTTTCTATGTGTGATGCAGAATGCAGCACGCACAGAAAGAGGAACAAACAAGGAGAAATAAGATATTTCTCCTCTACACCTTTCCCCTGTGGACGTATAGCAGCCTGATGCATTCGCAGGTCTCCCAGAATGAGTAAATCTGTGCTTCAGAATCCATGGGTGAATGCATGGGAACACCCACGTTCCACACATAGAACGTCTCCCTGGGGCAGAGTAACGCAAGGTAGCAACTTGCGCTGCCTTGCGTTACGCCAGATTTACCAAGCCACACAGGGCCACGCAAGGTGGCAATGTGTAGCTTGGTAAATCTCATCTAAGTTTTGTGTTGCCCTTGCGTTACTTTGTGTGGTACAAGGGCAAAACAAAACATTGATTAATAGGCCCCAAAGTCTTCACCTGTGACTCATTCATGCTCCTGCCACAGTTTCTGGATGTCTGTTCAGATAGTCTCATCCAGGTGGGACAGAGCATAGAGGGAAAGGGGGAGATATAGTGCCACAAAGAAAGTCCAGATGTCGATTTAATTGTGTAGTCTAAAATACTGCAGTGTATTTTAAAGTACTTTCTTTTTCAAAAAGACAAACACTGGGCTGAACATTGGTTTATTGTGTTTTTTTGGTTGATTGCTGAGTTCTGAGCTTGTGCTCCTCCCCCACACAAGCACTACTTCCCTGGAAAGTTTTTAATTGCTCGCCCTTGTTATCCTGAGTGTCAAATGTTGAAAGGTTAGTACTTTGTCCAGTTTACAAAACCATGGTATGAAGGAACCCAGAACACCAATTGCAAATTACTTCAACCTCCATAGTTGGGGCGCTATTGCCCCTGTCCGCCCTGAGTCTCTTCAAATTGGGCCTGACATCTTCACAACTGCTGGGTTCACAGAACCTCTGTTCAAGTGTGTAGGATGCTGGAGGACAAAGCAGAAACATCAGTGCAAATGTGAAGGATAGTTTAGGATAAAGCATATATAGAAAATAATTGCTTTATCAACCAAAGCACTGAAATGAAGTTGTCCTTACTGTGGACTTAATCACTGCCTGGGAAATGACACTGTAAAAGGGTTAAGGGAGACAGCCCCCTTACTGAATCCCAGACACAGTGGAGTCGCTGTTTTTTTGAGGTATGTTTCACCTTCTGTTGGACACTGTGGCTAATCCTGGAGGTATTGGGTAGGTAAATGATGCTAAAGACAGATGTTGACTAGAATCCACTAGGAATGTTTCTTAATGCCTACTTTGGTGGATCACTAGAAGAACTCTGGGACTAGTAAAGCAGCTAAGCACTTCTGACTATTTAATATAAACTAGTAATGTACTAATGCTAGTACCGTTGCATTAGCGTCTGGTGCTATTTTCATCACCAACAAAAATTTACTTTTTGATGACTTCCATCAAAGAATCAAAAGGACTCTCCAGTACCCATTCAACAAAGATGCTCCTATCCTGTCACAATCTCCGACAATACATCACTGCAAAAACCGTACAGCACATACTCGGAGACACAGGTCAGGGTCTGTATTCTCTGTTCTAGTCCATGTCTCTGACATTGCCCCCTGTGTAGATGCAAACTGCAATAAGCCGGCAGAAGAGGAAGTAACTGAATAAACAATATACAATGGCATTACTCCAAGCTTCAGGGATTGAAATGCACCTGCTCCAGTCTGGAGATTTTTATATTTGAACCTGCTTGCATCACATATTGCTTGATTTCCACATACGTGGATTCAAAGCCACCTCAGTGGATACAATCTTCAGGTTCGACCTTTTGCTTAAGTCATTCTGAGCACTGAGGCCCCCATTTACAAGAGGCCTGCACCGCAGGAGCATCACTTTTTGTGACAATCCGGTGGCGCAGGCCTCTAATTTATATATATGAGTTGACGCAAAGCCACTCTGCGTAGCTTTGCATGGACTTATAGATATTGAGTAAGGCAAGGCAGTGCAAATCTTACTCTCTGCCAAGGAGGAGTTCCATAGGTGTTGCTGTGGGTGTTCCCACTCAACACCCATGGAGTGTGACACTGCTTGAGATTTACAACATCCCGTAAACCTGGGGCAGCACCAAAAACGTATGCCTCCCCAGAGCAGGCGTAACAAGGAGAAATGTTTACACTTTTCCTCGTTTTTTCCTCTTTCCACAAGTGCTGCATTCTGCAGCATACATAGAATGAGGAAAATGCCTCTTTTAATTGTTTTTGTGCAGGAAAGTGCCCCTTCCTGCACAAAAACAATCATGCCAACAACACAGACATCCTTTCACCATGCTGCAAGGGTGCCTGCACATGGCTGCAAATTGTGCACCGACGTTGGCTGAAAGGACAGGAATGCACAGTATCTTGTAAAAAAGATGCATTCCTGTCCTTTTGAATTGGCGTAGGGCAGCACAGCAAAATGACTTGAGGCACTGACCTACGCCAATTCTTTGTAAATGAGGCCCTAAGTTAACAATTTTGGCCTACCAAAGTTCTAGTTTCAGTACCACCACATTTAACTTTGGTGATGCCTAACCTGAGATCTGGTGGATGTTTGCTATGTTTTTCGGTCGTGTTACTGTGTACTTTCCTTAAACATTTATTTGAGACTTCTTAACAATATCTAAACAGTAAAATACCTTCTTACCCCTTTCTTTTACTTTCTTTGAATTTAGTTATATATTTGTATTCTTTTAAAATACAGCTTTGTTCTGACATCTCGCACAGTCCCATCACTTAGTACTTTTAACACCCCTGCATTACAGTCAAGTATTGTTACATTGTTTTTGTCATCCCAGCATGCATATTTTGTTTTTGTCTGACGTCTATTGTGATTCATCTGCATGTGTTACAATACCTTTCAACAGATTTGGATCACACTAATTTGTCTTTATGTTCTACTTGCTGTCAGGGACATGCTTTGTTTTTCTTTGACTTTTATTGATGTACTAAATGTTATCAAAATCTGTCAAATGATTAGAATTGTCTACATCAGCTTCTATTTAAGGCAGCATACCATTTGCAGTCATATAAAAGGCTGTTCATTTTTATTTGCATAGATATGTTGAAATGTATGCAGCATACACAGCTCTGCCTCTTCCTAAAAGAACAGTAAGTACATTTGGCTCATTCTGAAAAAACAATAACGGTATGATCCTCTTTTTCACACAGGGATAGTTATGAAACATTTTGTAACAAAATATATACAGAAAAGATCCAGAATAAATAATGTTAAGAAAATAAATCTATATGCCATATTTTCCCAATTTGTCCCCAGATACGGGCGCCAGATTTACAAACCATTTGCGCTGGGTTTGCTTCATAAAAGTGACCCAAAACTTTGCTAAACTTTTTTGATTTAAAGTTGCCTAAAAGTGAGGCAAAGCAGCCCAACGTGCTACTTTGTGTTACTCTACATCAGAAGGTCGTTACATGGTTGGTACAATTGCGTTCCCGGGCTAACACCCATGCTTTTTAATGAAAAACTCTATCTATTAACAATAGTAGACCGAACTTTGCTTAAAATAATAATGCCACTTTGAAGCAGATGTCCTTTCTTTTCCAACTTTGCAAGTATGCTGCACTGTACAGCACACTTACATAGTAGGACAAGTTTTACAGTTTGTCTAGGCATAGTATTTTGTACTAGAAGGGTACCCTTCCAGTACAAAATCTATACTAGATTCATGTAGACACCCTTTTACTATGGTGCAAAGGTGTATGCATGACTCTAAGCAGCTTTATTGTGCCTTGGCTCTAGGGAGAGAAGCCTGCCATATCTCTGTAGATATGGGGGCAGATTTACAAGCCCCTTGCGCCACCAGTGCATCACTTTTCGTGACGCACCGGCGGCGCATTTCACTGCCCCATATTTACAAGGACAGGAAAAGCCAACCTGCGTGACTTTTCCTGTCCTTGTAAATACGGCCCCTTTACACGCAACACTTTGCATGAAAGGGGCATTCCATGGGTGTTGCTGTGGGTGTTCCCACGCAACATTCATGGAACCTGACACATTTCCAGATTTATGAGGAATCATAAACCTGGAAATGCGTTAGAATGCTACGCCACCCTAGGGGTGGCATAGCGAGGCTCAACGAGGAGAAATGTTTTTATTTCTCCTCGTTTTTTCCTCTTTCAATGCGTGCTGCATTCTACAGCACGCATTGAAAGAGGAAAAAGCCTGTAGTGATTGTTTTTGTGCAGGAAGGGGCACCTTTCTGCACAAAAACAATCTCCCGATGACGCAGGCAACCTTGCACCATGGTGCAAGGGTGCCTGTGCCGGCGCATGGCAGCTGTTTGCGTGTTAGCGCAGGGGAGAGCACAGGAATGTGACATATTATTGTGAATATGTCGCATTCCTGTGCTTTGAAAGTGCCGCAGCGTGGCGCAGCCAAAGGGCTTGCGGTGCCGCGCTGCGGCACTTTCTTGTAGATCTGCCCCATGGTGCTTTCCTTCTCTCTTCCTGATACGCAGTGCAGCAAGGCAACTTAGGCAACAGGTGGCACGCCAGCTAGCCCTTGGAGTCACTCTGGATTCAAGTGATGGATGTCCAGTTCTTCTCACCCAGGGAGAGAGTCAGCAGCAGGCAGCAGAGCAACATAGCAAGGCAAGAGTTCAGCAAACAGCAGTTCCAGCAGAGTAGCAGTCTTTGAGTAGCATGGCAGATCCTCTTCTTCCTGGCAGAGTGGTCACAGGTCCAGAAGTGTACTGATTTGGTAGTTCCAGAGGTCCAGTACTTTATACCAGTTTTGTCTTTGAGTGAGGGAGACTTCAAAGAAAGATTTGACGTACACAGAGGTTGTCCCTTCCTGCCCTGACTCCTAACACACTACAGGGAGGTAATCAATCATTTGTGATGGGACAGACCACAGCCATTTCAGGTGTGTCAGCTCCTCCCTCCTTTCCTGCTCAGGGTGGCCTATCTGCATGTAGATGGCCTTTCAAGCACACCTATCCTTTCTTTGTGTTTGACTGTCTAGAGAGAATGCAGGAAGCCAGCTGTCACCAACCCCAGATGTGTATTTTAGTGATAAGCAAAAGTCACCAAATGGCTAAAGTAAGTACATGCCAACTTTCCAAAAGTGGCATTTGCTAAACTAGAATTTAAAATCCAACTTCACCATAAGTTGTGATTTGAAATTGTGAGTTCAGCGACACCAAACTTGAAAAGTCCATCTCTTCACAATTTAAAATTTCACTTAAAAGATGTAAAAAGGTAATCCTAATGTTATACTAGGGGAGAGATAGGCCTTGCAGTGGTGAAAAACGAAATTGGTAGTTTTTCACTACCAAGACATGTAAAACTTAAAAATACATGTGCTGCCTTTTAAATGCATGGCACCCTGCCCTATGGGTTAGACATGGTCTACCTTAGAGGTGCCTTATATGTATAAAAAGGGAAGGTTTAGGCCTCGCAAGAGGGCTAACTTGCCTGGTCGAAATGGCAGTTTAAACTGGACATACAGGCTCTGCAATGGCAGTCCACTCCTGAGCCATAGTTAGAGGGCTTCTTAAGTGGGTGTCCCAATGACTGCTTCAGGCCCATTAGCAGAATTTAATGTATAAGCCTTGAACACATGTAGGACACATTACTATGGACTTTTAAGTAAATTAAATATGCCAATTGGGGTTAAGCCAATGTTTAGGGGAGAGAGCACAAGAACTTTAGCACTGGCCAGCTGTGGTAAGGTGTGCAGAGTCCTAAAACCAGTGAAAATGAGTTCAGAAAATCGGAAGGAGGCAGGCAAAAAGTAAGGGGAAGACCACGCTAAGGCTGTAAGGTCTAACAGCAACACTATGATAAATCTGCCCCTGAGTGCTAAGGGAACCGTGCAGCATTTAAACAGCAGTGCCTTGATTGTTTTGCTGAAAGGAAGGAGTTCTGCATTTATCATCATATCTGGGAACAAATTCCTGATAGAGGAGGTAATCAATGGTGTTGCTCCTGGACTGGTGGTGCTCGATTCGTACAGACATAAAAGGCAGAGGGGATCAAGTTCTTGCCACATAATCCTGCCTATTCCTGTGGGATTTCCCTCCAATGTTTGAGGGGAGGGCTGTAAGTAGAAGGGGTGTCCAATACTCACATAATAATTCTAGCATAATTCTCTTATCTCCTGTCAGAGCAGATTGACGCCTGCTAGCAAAGCATTGAGAGTGGAAGTATTTTATTGTATGGAGAGCAGGCAGTTCAAATAGATGGTACAGTAAATATCTTTGTATCATGGATTTATTGTACTTAGCATCTAAACTTCTTCAAGGGAAGTCAAAGTAAAAACCAAGATCTAATAGCCAACAGGTATAAAGAATTATGGTCATGAATTGAGGAATTAAAGTTTGTCAGAACTAATGAACAGACTTGGTAGAAACTTAGATGCCTAGAAAATAGGGACTGAAGTTTGAGGAATTTGGATGTTTTTCAATGGCAATGTAGAGGTAACACTTTTTATAAGGGAACACACATCCTTCAGTGTAGAGCACATATAGAAATTTAAAGAGTTCAATTACCGTTTCTGATAAATTATAGTGGTCTTCATCCAGCAAGCTACAAGTGCAAAAACTATGATTTTATTTTAAGTAATCTAGGGTATTGGAGAGGTGGATTTGTAGGGAAGGAGCCACCGTATTTATATGATCCTTGACTGAGCTCCTATTTGTCCTAAAGAATCTTAACTACAAAAGTAAAGGGTTTCCATAAAGACTCACTGGCCCACCCTTGGTAGTTTGGCACAAGCAGTAAGGCTTTCCTTAGATAAAATGCATGGCCATGATTGTGACAACTATCCAAACATCAAGACACTTAAGAAACAAAAAACTTAAAAGGTGCAATGCACATTATTTATAAAGAGAGAAATGAAATAAAAGAAAAGTTAAAATATGCTAAAAACTGCTAATGGACCCAAAGTTAAAAAAAAAGGAAAAAACACCTTATCAGAAAAAAATAGCAAAATGCAAAAATTAGGGAAAAATATACAAAGTTTCTTCCTTGTGGTTGACTGGAACTGTTATGAATCCCAATGTACCCCAATATAGGCCTAGGTAGCTACACTACTTTTTACTTACATTCGTCCTACCTTCCTCTGCTTAACTGTTCTGGCACTGACCTTTTACCTAGTTATGTGCTGAATAAATGTCGATCAGTTTTCTCCGAAACTGGCCTCATTTATTATGCATGAGGATTCCTAGTATCATATCTTAATCCCCTGCCCAGAATGTACACAGCAGGATTACCATTTTCTGTATAATAACTCTGTACAAAAGTCCCCCTATCGTCATCCTTAGCCGACAGGTCCACTATACATAACGGCAAACCATCACATATCTAGGTAGAACCCCTGAGGGTACCTTTTGGGCATAAAAGAAACACAACTTCACTGGGTAACCAGAGGAGAAGCTTCATGCTGACACTAGACACTGAGGTCCCGGCCTGCAGAGACTACAGCACGCATTGGTTTGACATCCCTTGCAGGTTGTCCAACTCAAGACTAAAACGGGGTCCTTCGTTCTCTCCCATCAGGTAATGGGGTTGGCTTTTTCCTAGGGGATTCTTGGCTTTACACACACATACATGCTAGGTACACTTAGGTACACTTAGATAGGGTTTGCATCATAGGACTACGCTTGATTACTGCCATGTATTGATATGCCTGCATATATTTACTTTTTAGCACCATGGTAGAATTCTACCTTTTATTTACTCTGTCAGTGCTCGTAATCTTATATCTGTTTCTGTCTAATGATTGTTGCAGCAAACATGTTTTATACTAGAATGACGCTGGTTCAATAAATGCTTATTTAAAACATCCCCATCGTATATTCTGTGTATCTTTCTGAGAGCAAGTGGGAATGAGTGACTGAGTGAAAAGTAGTGCACTGTTTCCCCGATCCCTGAAGGATCAAGGGTTGCCATGTTTGATAGTTGCCAGAAACGATTCCCTCCTTGGTAAGGTTTGGGGGCTTATGGTGGCACTGTGAGCTAGCTGTTCTAAAGGCTAACAAATCCTTTGAGGTGGTCTGGAATCAGTCTGGACACCAATCCCTTAGTTTATGTTGTCTAAAAGCTCAGATCCTATGTATTTTTAGGAACTACACGACAGAACATAGGCACACTCGGTAGTTGACACTTTAAGTGACCACTGTTGGTCAAAGTTATGGTTGGTCCTACCTTTTCCCTTTAGACTTTTTTTCCATAAACTGTTTTATTGTAATGTTTGAATTGAAAGAAAGCCAATACAAAAGAAAGGAAGAAAAGCACAATTGGCAATAACAATCTTCTGCATTACAATTCCTGCTTCATTTACAAGAGCACCATTTTATATGACAAAGTGTGTCCATACCAAGCTGCTGGTAGGATATGATTGCGGATCAATTTGCCATTGGCATTACTATGACGTGAGCAAATATTATTATGTAAACACAGCCATGGAAAAATGTAAAAAAATTGCAATTATATTCTTAACCAGAAAAAAATCAGATCACATCAACTTAGAGGAGTAGAAAAAGATTATATAAAATAAGAAGAGGCATGGTGAAACATAACTGCCAGTCAACAATGCCTCATGGCTGGGGGTGGTAGGTAGTTTCTGTTACAGAAACATACGGGTGAATGTTGGGGTAGGGTAGGTGGGGACACACTGTACCATGATACTACTAAAACCCCCAAAGCATCCATTCTGAAAACACCCATATAGGCCATACATTATGTTGAGCGCAGCAGTGACTAAGCTAGCATTCTAGCTGAGCTACCCTCCAGCAGGAGCGCTCAGCACTGCCTCCACAGAGTGCTCAGTGGCAGTTAATATTTCACACCATGATTCAGCTCAAATAAAGACATCTCGGGTGGTATGGTGTTCTCCTTGGCCCTTAGTTTAACTTTCATTGCGTCCCATTGCATGACTCCTGCATGTCTCACACAAATACGGTTCGCATCATGCAACACATCACTCTCTGTTTCAGTCCACTTCAACAGCTCACAGGACCATGCAGTCATCTGGGAGCCTTGTGCTGACTTCTATGTTATCGAGATTTGCTGCTTGGCTAACAACCATAACAAGTCCTCAAACCTGTCCTCTAATTTAGGGGTCTTGGCTCTTTTGTACAGCCCTAGAAAATCTGCTTTGAACAAATGAGGATAATCTTTGCCTTTGTGTGTGGACAGCGTCCCAGAATCGGGAAAGGTCAGGGAAGATCCAAATCCTGTGGGTCACCCCAGCGTTGGATTGTCCACAGCCAGGGAAGCCTCCAGATGTGCCAGGGTACATTTTACATAATCACAGAGGTGTGTATTGTGCCCGATGAAGAATTCCACATTGAAGTAACTTGAAACTGCCATTTTGCTCGAAACCCTGAAGGGATACTCAAACAGCTGTACCCTTTTGCATGATGGCAACTGCCTGCCCAGGTCCCATTATGAGATCTCCACCAAGAGGATCACCCTCACTCTGAACTGTTGCACCAAACTGTGGTAAATAACACCGCCCTTCTAACTGTGCCATGTCTGATTATACATTGCAGCTTGATATGAATGTGTGATCTGCGGTTCCTAGCTTCCAGACCCCGTTTATTCTTCTGATTAATGCCCCATATGTGGGGAACAGCCCCTTCTGTTCATGTGTGGGCTGGCATAAATTATCAAAGGGTATCAGTGCTTGGTCACTGAACAGATCACCCAGGGTCAATAGTCTGATCTTACTAAAACATCTCCTATTGATTCCTCAATTCCCTCTGGTCCCGGGCATGACCACAGCACCAGCCTGGAGGTGACTGCTGTGTAAATCAGACAACGTCACCAGTAGTAAGAGGCCACATCCAATAACCTAGAGCAGCCCGAAATGAATATCTGGCCAGCAGCACACTGTGCAGCAAACCCACTCCTCCTTGCTGACCTCCAATGTTCTCCGTGTCTGGTGCCCCTTCATCGCTCCCCGAGTTTGACACCCACTACATTTGTGCGACTAGATAGTACAGCTCATAGTCTGGTGCCACTAGTTACCCCTCCAGCACAGAAAGCTGCAGCTTGTGCAGTGCAGTTCTTAGTGATCCACCCCCATATCAAATCCGACAGTAGTCAGTGAAGATCTCTGAAGACATGGACAGGGACCACTATCATGGAATTTGTGAAAAAGTGCAGGAACTGGGCCAATAACATAATTTTGGATAGCACAATTCTGCCAAACACTGGCAAAGGGAGTTTATTCAAGAATCTCACAACTTCCTGGCGACTCCAAGCAGCTTTCCCTCTTTTGTGTCACCGTCCACATGATACACCTCGACTCTCAGATACTGAATTGGATTAGGACTCCATTTGTAATGGAAGTGGAGGGAGATCCACATCTCGACCCTACTGATAGGACTTCGGTGAAAAAAACAGGACTTATTGACTGAGAGTCCAGAATGAGATCCAAAAGTTTCCAACTGGTCCAGTATTGCTGGTAGATCCTTTGTCAGGTCCAGCAAATATATCAGTACATCATCATTGTACAATGATAGTACATGTGTGTGGTCCTGCACCGGACCCCTTTATGGGACTCATACTTCAGAGGGTGGCTTCCATTGACTACGTCACCAGTGCAATTAGCAACGGAGACAAAGGGGAACCCTAAACATGTGCCTCGCCTCACCCGCCAGTCCTCCTAGATGACTCTGCCAATTTTCACTCTTGCCATGGTGCTTGTGTATAAGAGCTGTACATAGCCCCAGGACACACCTCCAATCCCAATCTCCTCCATCACTACTTGGAGGAAGTTTCAGTCCAGTGTGTCAAAAGAGTTTTCCATGTCAATCACTGCTTCCACAGGGATACCAGTACCCAGCAGAGGGTTTTGTACTAAGTGAAAAAGTTTACGGAAATTGCGATCAGTGGGCCTGATTCACAAAACTAAACTGAAATGAAAGTCTAACTTTACGACTTTCGGTATTCACAAAGGGCATTTATGAGTAGTAAAGTTAGACTTTTGTCTCAGTTTAACTTATTTTTGATTTTAAAAGACTAGACTTTTTCTCTCAGTTAAGCTTAAGACCAAAATTTAACTTAAACTGAGACAAAAGTCTAACTTTACTACTTGTAATGCCCTTTGTGAATACCGAAAGTCGTAAGTTAGACTTTCATCTCAGTTTACCTTTATGAATCGAGCCCAGTGTTCCTACCCTACTTGGCCAGGAGTATGAGGCCATTCAATAGAGGGAAGAGTCTTTTCTCCAAGAGTTTGACAAGAATCTTATAATCCAGATTTAACAAGGATATAGGATGATCCAACCCCACCTCCAGGGACTCCTTTTTAGGCTTCATTAAAGTTATAACAGTAGCTTCTAGCATAGAAGGGGGAAGCTCTCCTGGCTCCCTGGTTTGCATGGATAACTGCAGTTGCTGCAGGGCAAGCTCACCCACATAATGAGCCTAAAATTATTTGGACAACCCGTCTCCCTCCCGTGTCTTCCTGGAGCCCAGACCCCAGACAGTCACCTTTGGTTCCTCCGCTGAGATAGATGAGTCAAGGTCAGTGGCTGCATCAGTGGGTAACCGCGCTAAACAGGTGTTCCGCACATAACCTCACTGACACTCCATGACGTGCAGTCCCATACTGATATATAATGTCAAGTAATACTGGGCCACTACTTCAATTATGTAACAGTACTACCATCTGTCTTGCATACAGTAGACATGGGTGTCTGTCTGTTCCTTGCCTTTATCAGGGATGTAACAGTACCACCATCTGCCTTGCATACAAAAGACATGGGTTTCTGTCTGTTGCTTGCCTTTATCAGTCTGGCCAATAGTCTCCCAGCATAGTCGCTTTCACAGTGACTAATGGCAACATATATCCTATAACTATGGGAGGTCAGGCTATCCATGGCTTTACTGTGTTCCTGACTTGACTGCACTAACCACATCCTCACTGCAAGGCCTCCGACAGCAGCTAGTTCTAACTAATTCAAGTTACCTTCCAGTTTACAAATATGATGTTCCAAGTATCTCCACACACCGCACGACATGCCCATACATATCCCCCTAATCATTACCTTAAAGGTAACTGTTACATTCACAGCTGTGCTGCTATTATCATCAAAAATGTGCATCATAGCAGTACGGAGAACCTCCCTGTATGGAGTGTCAAGCAGTACTGCTGGCTGAAGGCGCCACAACGGAACCCTGCAAATATATATCCCCTAACATAAGGACAATTTCAATGGGCAATGATCCGAAAAGGCCTTGCTAAGGTACTCAGTGTGTGTTATTTCCCCCACATGAAGGACAGGGCATACAAATTAATCAGTCCTAGTGTGCAATTGGAATAGCACATATAATCCCAGTCCCCGGGGAACAAAGCTTGCCAAACATCTGAATGCCCTCCACTTTTGACTCAACTAGTGAAGTGGTTGGCCAAAATGACCACTTGAATGCCGGGCATAGCAGGCAGCGACCCATCTAAGACCTCAGAGAGTGCACAACTGAAGGCTCCCTCCCACCAGAGCATGAACAATCAGAATCATTCACAAGTGTACTGGCCACTCTAATAAGAAAATCTATCTGGGTTATGTTCGGGACATATGCATAGACCAGTAGGATTAGCCAGCTATCCAGCCTACTGGACACAATAGTATACTGCCCTTCAAGGCAATAATAGACTTGTCCATCCAGGCTAGTACCTGGGAGTCAATATATATTGAAATACCTCTAGTAAAGGAAGAGGAAGTCATACCAAACAGCTAACCATGCTATCTGTGATGTAATTTCCCCAGTTCAATCCCATTCATGAGTGTCTCTTGGAGGAAAGCCAATTGATGCCTCTCCTCTTAAGATTTGTGTGCACTTTGTGATGTTTCACTGGATTGCCCAACTTCCCATGATTCCATGTTAGAAAGTTATACTTCTGAGTCCCCTTCTGTGGTATAATCAGGGCATCTGACAAGCACATAAACAGATAAGTACACTGAATATAGTCAGGATAAAGAGTGTCTGAGCCCATCCACACACCAGCAAGTGATTCATAATGTGAAACAGTTGTGTCGAGTCATGCAAGCAAGATCCACCATGCATAAACAAACACTGATACCTAATGGCAACAACTCTAAATTTTAGCCCCCTCCCCCCCCCAGGCCATTAGGAGCTCACTGCCGACCATTCACACCAAACGAGTACGACGGGTCTGTCTGTGCTTAAAAATTCCTAAATAAGGTGCTAGAAAGGCAATGACAAATCAAGAAAAATGCAGTCATCCTTTCTACAATGACTAGCAATCTTACGTGGCAGCCATTTCCCAAAACTATCGGTACATTACCAACACCAGCTACCGCTAATGGTGAGCACCTACGGGATACTGCCTCAAAGCTTCCAGGATTAAGGGCTTCATTTATGAGGCCACTTGTGCCATTGGAACGTCACTTTTTGTGACGTTCCGTGGCGCAGGATTCTGCTCCATATTTACGAGGCAGCACTAAGCCACTTTTTTTGGCTTAATGCTGCCTCGTAAATATTGTCCCCTTTAACACAGTTTACAGCATTAAAGGGGCGTGCAATTGGTGTTGCTGGAGTTGTTCCCAGCAACATCCATGGCATTTAAACACTGCCTCAGATTTACGAGAAATCATAAATCAAAGGCAGCACCAAAAATGTACGGAGGCACAACGAGGAGAAATATCTTTATTTCTACTTGTTTTTACTTTTTCTATCTGTGCTGCATTCTGCAGCACACATAGAAAAAGGAAAAAGCCTCTTGTGATTGTTTTTGTGCAGAAAGGTTTCCCTTAATGCACAAAAGCAATAATCCCATCAACGCAGGTACCCTTGCACCATGGTGCATGAAGGAAGTGACCCGATTAGGGCCACCCGGGTCACTCGCGACCGCCTCTTAGCCTTCCAAGAAATAAAGAGTCGGTGACGCAGTAGAGAATACAAACCAAAGTTCTTTATTGTAAATTGCGCTGCAGCGGAGTCCAGTCTGACTAGCCTCCTAAGATGCTACCGAGGGGACTGACTTCCAAACAGTTGGTATCATGGGATAAACCTTCCAACACCTCTCGAAAACCCCGCCCCTAATGGAAAAGTACTGCTTGGGCACAGAGGCTGACAAAGGAGGCACTGAGAGATGAGCTAACACCTGCAGAATGGGTACACATTATCAGACTTCCAAGGCCGTCTTACTCGATCTCAGCTCTCTCTAGTGTGGGAGCATGGCTATGTCTGATGACAGGAATGCAGAGCTGAATAAACTATTCTCTTTGTGCACCTTGGAGGAGATATGAGAACCTTTCTGAAGAGCAGTGTCTGCTGAGGCAAGCAGAGAGCGGGGGCACAGAGACCGGGGATTGCTCACAGTGTAACAAGGCGAGTGCTAGAGGGAAAATGGCATCTCATATGTTAACTTAGGCCTACACTACTCTACAGTAGCCGGGCACATGCACAATAGAAATCACGATTATATAACATAGCTACATGAATGCTAACACAACACAGCATATATCATGGAGGACGGGAAGGGAAGACATTTCGATTCTAACAGTGCAAAGGTGACTGCGTTATCGCACGGCAGCCTATGGTGCGCCGGCACAGGGGAAAAGGACAGGAATGCACCATATCTCATAAATACGGTGCATTCCAGCCCTTTTCTTTTGCCGTAGGGCAGCGCAGCAGGAAGGCCTGCTCTGCTGCTCTATGGCAAAACCTCACAAATGAGGCCCTAAGTATGCCGGAGCAGTCCCAAAATGTCGACACATTCTTTAATAGGATAGAATAGGATAGAGAAAAAGGGGGCTAGGGGTAGAGAAAACACACACATTTAAATCATAATGTTTTCAGATTTGATTGGTCTCACATGTGGAAGTCAATGTTTGTCATAACCCTCCTCCTCCTATCTAACCTCAGATGCTCAGCGTCCGAGGCAGCACCACCAGATCCAGGTGGAGTAAATCTCTCATCCCATCTGCTTATTGAAGATAAGGCATCTCATTTTTGTGAAGCCATGATTTGCTCTGCAGATGGCCTGATGGATTACGCAGCCTTGGTCACATAACATTTTCAAGTACTGTGATGCCTCAGGGGAGGACTTGCCATGATCAGCTACTCAGTTCCCAGACCAGAGCTAAGCCTCTCTAGGGTCCATAAAAAAGAGGGCCTTGTCAGATAATATGATCTTTAGGGTTGCCGGAAATAACAGCATATACTTGACTACAAGCTGTTGCAACCATCTTTTAACTTCTAAGAATGATCAACGCTTGGACTGCACAGTAAGGGTATGATGTGAGAAGATGAATAATTTATGGTTATCTATGGTTAGATTATTCAGCTTCCTTGCCAACTGCAGGATAACATACCTGTCCTTAAACTTCAGGAGATAGGCAGTGGCGGCTCCTCCGCTAAGGCGGAAGAGCATTGCCCCACTGCTCGTTGAGCAGTGCAAAAGGAAAAGAAAATGATAATAACAAGAAGTTATTATCATTTTATTTTTCTTTGCAGGACTCCGACTCCAGCCAGGTTGGGCGGGGCTAGGCTCCCCAACATCAGAGGAAGCAAGAGTGTTTTGCACTCCCTCCCTAAATGCGCATGGCGGCTTGGTCGGGGCCGAATCACTGACTAAATATCGAAGGTCACAATATCGACCTACAAAAATATCGCAGCAAAAATATCGAAGACAAGAATATCGACATCCTATCTACATTAAGGTAAGTACAAAAATATCGAGAAAAAAAATATCGATGTCAAAAATATCGTTAAAAATATCGTTTTTAATTTAAGTAAAAACAAATTGTAAAATAAAGTAAATAATACATATAATTAAAAGAAACAAAGTTGGAAATATTTTAAAATGCTTAAAAATGATAAGTAATATATATAATTTAAAAATACATTAAACATACATATAATATATAATATATATATATATACTTATTTATTAATATGTTTTAATATTTCTTTTAATAACTTATAAATTGTTTAATTTATTTTTTATAAATTATAAATACATCTATACACATAAAACAATAATATAAATAAACATTAAATAAATATATGAAACAAATTTTAAAAAATTAAAATTATTTTAAATCTTTTTAAAAATAATTATACAGTACATTAGCTAAAAAATATACAAAATATTAGATAGCGGAGAAAATCAAATTACTATTCCCACTCCAGTGAGTGCAACAGTAGGGAAAGTGTTGGATAGCGTAGGGGTAAAAATTACTATTCCCACTCCAGTGAGTGCAACAGTAGGGAAAGTGTTGGATAGCGTAGGGGTAAAAATGACTATTCCCACTCCAGTGAGTGCAACAGTAGGGAAAGTGTTGGATAGCCTAGGGGTAGAAATCACTATTCCCACTCCAGTGTGTGCAACAGTAGGGAAAGTGTTGGATAGCGGGGGGTTAAAAATTACTATTCCCACTGCAGTGAATGCAACAGTAGTGAAAGTGTTGGATAGCGGAGGGGTAAAAATTACTATTCCCACTCCAGTGAGTGCAACAGTAGGGAAAATGTAGGATAGCGTAGGGGTTAATTAACATACTTATACATTTTATTTTTTTAAATAAATAACATATTAATAATTATTTAACAAAATAATTATTAATAAATACCTATTAAATTAAATTAATATTTACTTAAATAACATGAAATTACTTCCCACCCTATTCCCTATAAACACACAACGCGCTATACATGAAAAAATAACGCAATTAATTTAATTATCAATGAATTAAAATTAATTACCAATTAATAGTTAATTTACAATAAATTAATTAACAATAACAATAAATAAAAATTAGTAACAAATTAATTATAATTAATATAATTATAAATTAATGAATTAATATAAATTAATACCAATTAATAATTACCAATAAATTAACAATGAATAACAATAAATAAAAACATATTAATTAATTAATTATAATTAAATTACTTCCCACCCTATTCCCCTATAAACCCACAACCCGCTCTGATACTAAAACGCAAAATTTCCTTTAAAAAAATTACTATTTTCTAAACATTTAATACATATATTTAAAAATAATGTAAAAACTTTAAAAAAAATGTTAAACATACATATAAAATACATAACACTAAAAAAAAATCGCTATTATTTACAACTATATTTTTGCTAACGATATTAATGCCTTCGATATTACTTACTTCGATATTAAAAAAACTGATATTACTTACCTTAAAGTCGATATTCTGGTCAATGATATTCTTGACTTCGATATTCTGTTCCTACGATATTAAAAACTCGATATTAGTGTAGGTCGATATTTAAAATTCGATATTTTGACTGCCCACCGTCGGGGCCATCCAAACAGTCAGGCACACTTGGCATGTTGTCCAGTGGGCTGTGTTGCATAGCCCAGTGGAGAACATGTCCAGCCTCCCAATTACTGCCTGTGCGGCCGTTTCGGCTGCTCAGACCAATCACAATGCTTCTCCTGCAGTGTCGTGATTGGCTGGGAGAGTCCGGGTGAATGGGTGCTTCTGGTGCTCTGTGGGGACTGAGGAGAGAAGTGGGGCGGTGGCAGTGACGAAGAAGGTGAGTTAAATTTTTATTTTTATATCATGCCTTTCCAAACCCCGCCCCACCACCCCGGTACAGAGGCAGAGAGAAACGTGTGTTGATTATTTCAGTTTGGGCTATTCATTCTTATCCAATGAAATATGAGGTCTTTTCATTTAAAAGTCAAACAAAAACTCCCTGCTGAGTGTTCACATCTTGAAAAGAAGGGAATAAATTCTATGGAAACTCCTTTTCATCACATATGGCATCTACTGTATTAGTCCCACAAAAGCAATATTTTCCCTCTTGTCTATAATTCCCACCAAAGGTGCCTCGGAGGGCTCTGAGATGCTTCTGTAATAAACTAGTGGCATAAATTGGCAGAACAAATGCCTATTATTAAAATGCACAAAATTCTGCACAGGTACGCCATAGGCAAATAAACTGTTTTGTTATGTAGACAAATTAGACAGCTCATTGAGATTTCTTCTAGTGGACCCTTTTTCCATTTCCACTGTTGTGTTTGTTAGACCAGCCATAACATGTGCAATGGTGATCTTCCCATTCAGCTCTATTACATCTAAAGCACTTTCCTCTAATTCCCTGCATAATAGGGTTCTGCAGAAAGCAACGTTATTTTGTGAGTTGCCATGATATTCCAAAAGCACTTGATATAACAGAAAGGTTTGGTTTAACAGTCAGGCTTTTAGACCTAAACATTCCGGGGCAGATTTACAAGCCACTTGCGTGACTTTTGCGCTGCAGTTGCGTCACTTTTTTGACGCAACAGCGGCGCAAACAATGCGGCCAATTTACAACGTGACGCATCTAGGGAGATGCGTCACGTTGTAAAGCCCTGCGTCACATTATACCTGCGTCAAGTATAATGTATGCAGGGTGGGCGTTCCCTGCAGGAAGGCCTCATAAAAGTGACTCAGTGAAATCTACAAGATTTCACTGCGTCACTTTTAGGACGCCACTGCGTCAAAACCTTACGCCTGCTTGAAGCAGGCGTAAGGAGTGATGCAGTGTAGTGGGAATAGGCCTCAACACGCATTGCTGGAGTTGCGTCATGTTTGCGACACAACTCCAGCAATGCGTGACTTTTCCGCCAACAGATGCGTCAGAATTTCTGACGCATCTGTCAATCTTTGCACCATAGTGCGCCGTATTGTATTACTCCAACTGCTGACTGCTGAACTTTGGCTGCGCTACATAATCTAACAGAATAAACTCTTTCAACTGAGAAGTGGCTGAGGACTGGAAATTTATTTACACCGTCCAATAAAGCACCAGAGTTCATTTACCTATATCATTTACCTGTATCTCTTGATGATTATTCACCTTAAACAAAGTAGAGTTACAGAACGACGATTGATTTGACATATGTGTGTCAATTGTAATTCTTGAATCTTTGGAAACATCATTCAGGGGTCATTTGTTATATTTATGGTAGTCCTGAAGATGGTCTCACGGACAAATGCATAGAGACCGAAACGTCGACACTCACACTCTCTTCTGGAAAATAATGTACAATGAGAAGAAGTGTTTACAATAGTGGCATTGAAGGATCATACAATTGTATCTATTTTCCTCGTGTTACATTGTTTATATAACTGTGTAGTACCCTTGATAAATTTCAAAAGATAAAAAAACATTTCTATATATACCCGTGTTTTGAATATTCATTGTTCCGTGATTGATTCATTGGTCCTTATGTTTTTACAAGGAACAAAATTATTATTTTTTTAGATAAAAGATGTTTGAATAACATTTCTGTGGCAAGTTTATCAACAATTCTTGCAGCTAAAAAATATTTATCAAAAGCAATAGAACAGAGTATTTCAAACAAATCCCTTGAAGGCATTGTTTACCCGTTTATTTGAATTGCCCAAGCCCTCAAGGGTAGATTGGGTTTCCCATTATATTGAATTGTATTGTAAATACGGCGCATGTATGGTGGCGCAAGCGTTTCTAAGGGTGGCGCAGGGAAAGTGACGCATCTGTACAGATGTGTCACTTTCTTGTAAATCTGCCCCTCCATTTTTAACCCTGGTTTCAAGCTGAAGAGCCCAGCACACATCATAGATCCACATCAGGAAACTTGCGCCATAGGTTCTGCCCTAATGCCGACACTTGCCTTTGAACTCATGTAGCTACTGAATCTCACATTGCTGTTTGGGGTCTCACACTCTCAAACGCTTGCACTCAAAGGGCAACTGGTGCTACTTTCCATGTTGTGCCAGAGGAACAATTGAACTAGTTCCTTGCACACAATAGAATAAAGGAATTTAGTACTGAGCATGATATACATAATACCTTGTTATATTGTCACTATGGTTGCGCCAGTTAGCATCCTGGTCTGGATAGGATATTTATTTTCATGCACCTCCTAAACATTAAACCCATTGAAGCTACAGCTGCAATTGTTGTTTTTCTTTTGATTTATATTACATTCATTTGGGCACAACTTGCTGTAGCGTCCTCCTGTCTTGGACATTTGGAAAGTTATATCTGTGTAAGCAGACCCTGTTGGTAGTTCCCTAAGAGTGTTGGCTTCAGAGCATAACTTGATGTGGGGGTTTCAGGTAGATCAAAGAGAAGAATTTTAAATATAAAAAAGGCACCAGCAAACAGATGAGTGTCAGAAAAGTATTTCGCTCTCCCTTGTATCATATATTGCATTACAAGTTTTCAAGTGCTGGCTACAGTGGGTGCCTAGATCCTGACCAACTTTGGAAGTCAGGACATTTGAAACTTTTCCCTTCTACTTCTGAGAATTTGGGAATTCTATGCCTATTTTAGAAGAGAGCTGTTTGCTTCTTAGTTCCCTTTGTCGCTTCCCTCTGAGCCTTCCATACAGTGTCTAATGTTTTTTTCCCAAAACAGAAGCGCAGTGTGTATACTAGAAGAAATACCTGGTGAAATAAGAGAGGAGATCAATATCTAGGTTCACTTTATATCGCCAGTCCTTCTTTTATATGAGATTACTGATTTCTTCCCAGTGTTATATGCTTCTTTATAGTATATTTCATCCTCCTCAATCAGTAAGATACCCCACAGATTCTCTGGGAAACCCAAGTCCGATATTTGCCAAGTATGGCTCTGGCCTCCTAAGGACTAGCTGGTGTCTTCCTGACCAACAGAGCAACCATGAAACAAGCAGTCTTCTATGCCATTCTGGTTCCCTTTGCCAGTCTCCTCATATCTGGTTCTGTCATGGCCACAACTTCTTTCCCGTAGCATCAATCCCTTTTAGGATCTTCTCCTCCAAACTATGGGGCCTATTACGATGGCGGGCGGAGACATGACCGTGGTGCCGGCGGTGGCGTTAACACCCATTTACCGCACGCTGCCAGCGGTCTTCACGCCCGCCATATTAGGATGGCCACACATTGCCCATTTCCCGCCCGCTGCGGTGCAACGCCGACCGCCATCAATGTGCGCCCGCCACCGCGGCGGAGTGAGCCAATCACCACACACCGCCGTGCGGAATGACATCCCGTACGCCGAAGATATCACGATGCCGGAAACCGGACCGCGATGGAGAAACCGCACAGCGAGAGACGGCGGAGACACCACAGCGGAGACAGAAAAGAGACACCCGGGACACACCGCGATGTATCCTGCCCTACACGCCTTCCCGGTGCTGTACATGATACACCACCTGCACGTCATCCTCCGCCGCGGACGCCTCCGCAGGTACGTACAGACACAACAGCGCAAGTAACACAATACACAGCTCCAGGGTGGAAAAACTTCGCATGGGAACACCACACACCCCTGTGGGGACAGGCACACAGCCATCACTGCACACACACACATGTCCCACCTGTGACAAACACACCTCTCCACATACTGCCCACCCATGTTCCGCCATCATGAACAAATGTCCCGGTCACGTCACCGCCGCGGTCAGTGTGCAGGAAACCATGCACACAACGCAGAGCCCAGGGCCAGCGCATGCCAAGGGCACCGTACAAATCGCACAGAGCCACAACTCCATCCACAACACACCAGCTACCTCCCTGAAGGGACACAACATGTTCCTCCCAAGTGCCACTCCTGCACAACAACCACACAACTACAGCCACACCATGCCCCACGTCCCAACAACTGCATATACAGCCACAGCAGGACCCTTTGCACAGGAACACATAGCAAAGAAGCCCAGGCCCCAGCCAACACACACATCACAACAACATCACACACAAGCCAAGAACACTGAGGCCAGGAACAAAATGTACACACACACACACAGATGAGGACCAAACACTTCACTGCACACACTACCTACCAAGTCACACACACACCACCCTCCACCCTGACTCACAGATACATACACACACCACATGCCAGCAGTAATGGAGGACAACTAATAGGAAAGCCAAAGTGAGGTGCCCACAAATGGAAGGGCAGTGACACAACCATCAAGCATGTGTGATGCTCATGCAAGACAAGACACATGTGAGAACACACACAGCCCATCACAGCACACATGGCTAACACAGTCAGTCAACACAAACCACGGTCACCTCAATGCAACAACTCCTGGAGACAGCAAGGACACCCATGTATAGGCACAGGGATGTAAGGAAGGCCCTGAACTCAAACACTGACCAGCCACACATAGGCATCCAAATACTGGACAAGAGAATGTCTGCTGCACAACACACAGGGCCCAGTGACACACTACATGACAGCCAAGCACAAGTAGGATATGTCACACATACCTCCTCCCACAACAGCACCACACAATACTGCCATGTGCACAAAACACAACCACAGGGCTCAACAAGTACACATACAGGCACACCACTCCAGGGTGACACATGGCAGTAGTTGACAATGCAGGTGCACACACATCCACAGTCACAACAAAGTCACCCCCTTCACACCATATACTTCTTCACCACCCAAGTGCACACATGGGAAGTAAGCCATGGGACCTGGATAACTCATCACCACAAGATGTCCATACACCGACACTGATTGGCACACAGAAAGGAAGCTCACACAGACCCCATGACCCTGGCCTGCCTGCCTGTAAGCCTGTGCCCAAACTCCCACCCTGTGCTGCCATTGCCCACAAACCTGACATGTGTCCACCATAGATAACATGAGCAAAGAAGGAAGATGACAACAAGAATTCATTGCCAACCACCTGCACTGCACCCATAAGTATCACAGTCAAGTAGAAATTAAGTGCCTCCCACCCCTGCAAAAAAAATGAAATGTGAGACAACCCATTGGCAATGTTGAAGTGGCATACTGAGCATGTGACACAGTAAACCATGCACACACAGAAACAACTTTATTCAGGAAGGACACTGACACAACTCACAGCAGGACCAACTGTGTTTATTCACAATTTGCATATTGAGACAACAAATTTGGGCAACAGCAAAGCCAGTGGGCATTTCAATATGCACAGTATTTACATGAGAAGCTGCACAGGCAGGGGGCAAACAGCAGTGAACCACAAGGCAAGTACAATGTGCAGAGTAGTTACATCAGAAGCTGCACAGGCAAGGGGCAAACAGCAGTGAATAACAAGGCCAGTGGCCAGGACACAGTGCAGGTGAGGTACATGAGAAGCTGCACAGGCAAGGGGCAAACAGCAGTGAACAACAAGGCCATTGGCCAGTACAATGTGCAGATGAAGTCCATGAGAAGCTGCACAGGCAGGGGGCAAATAGCAGTGAACAACAAGGCCAGTGGCCAGTACAATGTGCAGAGTAGGGACACCAGAAGCTGCACAGGCAGGGGGCAAATAGCAGTGAACAACAAGGCCATTGGCCAGTACAATGTGCAGATGAATTCTATGAGAAGCTGCACAGGCAGGGGGCAAATAGCAGTGAACAACAAGGCCAGTGGCCAGTCCAAAGTGCAGATTAAGTCCATGAGATCCTGCACAGGCAAGGGGCAAACAGCAGTGAACAGCAAGGCCAGTGGCCAGGACACAGTGCAGGTGAGGTACATGAGAAGCTGCACAGGCAAGGGGCAAACAGCAGTGAACAGCAAGGCCAGTGGCCAGGACACAGTGCAGATGAGGTACATGAGAAGCTGCACAGGCAAGGGGCAAACAGCAGTGAACAACAAGGCCATTGGCCAGTACAATGTGCAGATGAAGTCCATGAGAAGCTGCACAGGCAGGGGGCAAATACCAGTGAACAACAAGGCCAGTGGCCAGTACAATGTGCAGAGTAGGGACACCAGAAGCTGCACAGGCAGGGGGAAAATAGCAGTGAACAACAAGGCCAGTGGCCAGGACACAGTGCAGGTGAGGTACATGAGAAGCTGCACAGGCAAGGGGCAAACAGCAGTGAACAGCAAGGCCAGTGGCCAGGACACAGTGCAGGTGAGGTACCTGCACTGTGTCCTGGCCACTGGCCTTGCTGTTCACTGCTGTTTGCCCCTTGCCTGTGCAGCTTCTCATGTACATGAGAAGCTGCACAGGCAAGGGGCAAACAGCAGTGAACAACAAGGCAAAGACATTGTGCAGAGTAGTGACATCATAAGCTACACAGGGAATGTATGCAACTCTACCATGCCATGCCCAGCAACAGAGTAATGGGGCTGACAATGGGCATCACACGCACCCCTGTGGACAGACAGGTGTGTGAGGGTGACCACCACTCAGATGGGGCTGTCTGTCGGACTTGGAGCTGACTGTGTGTTGGGGTCAGTTGGAGGGCTGCCCTGGGCAGTGGGAGTAACAACTGTGGAAGAGCCAACTGTGCTTGTGGGAGCTGGGGGGCTGCTTGGACCAGGTGGGGTAGTGGCCCGGGGAGGTGGACTCATGCCCTGGTGAGACACAGTGTGTGCCGGAGATTGTGGAGGGGTGCCTCTCCACTTCTTGGGGATCCTGAAAGGCTTCCATGTCTGGGGATTGAGGTGAACTGGGGCAGACACAACAGGTGACCCCACTACCAAAGCTGATTCTGGTGTGGATGGTGACCCTCCCTCTGGGGACATGCTGGATCCCGCTGTGCGCTTGCCTGGTGTTTGCCTCCGCCCTGCCTCCCTCTGTACACCAGCTTTGCCCCCTACAGTGTCCTCCCGTGCTGGCTTCACAGGGCTTGGGATGGGAGTGGAGGTCAAGGATGGATTATCCATGGGGCCCTCATCCTGTGTAATGTTTGCAGGCAACACCTTCTCAGTGGGTGTGGAAACTGTCATTTTGCCTCTGCGAGACGTCTTTGGGACAGGGGAGTCTTTAGCGGGGGAGGAAGGTGAGGCCTGTGACCCTGATGCTTGTTTCTTTGCTTTGTGGCCCTTGCTGTCGCCTGATGGGCTTTTCTCGCTGCACTCTGGGGTGGCCTTACTTTTATGTGGGGATGGTGTCTGCGCCCTAGTACGCTTGGGCTGCTGCTGTTCCTGTGTGCTGCGGGTTCTGTATCGTGACTTTGGGGTCCGTTGAGCATTGTCACTGTCGTCAGAGGTGCACAGTGACACGGGCCGGACTGAGTGCTGGGAGCCACTCCCTGACTATGTGCCTGTTGCAGGGCTGCTGTCAGAGTTGATGACAAGGACTGCACAGTCCGGTGTAGCCCACCTACGTCAGAATGTATGCCCTCCATGAAAGCTATAACCTGCCCCAACCTTTTGTCGTGCTCTTGGAAGGCATTGAGAAGTGCTGTCTGCCCCACACACAGCTGGCGCAATAGCTCAACTGCTTCTGCACTGAGGGCAGCAGGGCTGACATGGGCTGGGGCAGCTGTGCCTGGGGTGAAGGTGACTCTTCCCTTCCTACTCGTGCGGACACGGGCAGCACCAGTGGAGGTTGAAGGGAGGCTTGGCACTGGATGCTGTGTGGCGGAAGAGGAGGCCGAGTCCCCGTTCCCTGTACCCCCCAACATGGATGCGTCACCACTGGCGTCAGATGAGGTAGAGCTTTGTGTCTCCGGCTGTGAATCCTCTAGCAGACTCCTGTCCCCCTCCTCGGCGCTGGTCACATCTGTGTCAGTCTGCTCCGGTGCGGCTGTTGCACTGGAAGCCTCACCACTGGTGTCCGTCCCCTCTCCCTCTGCACATACGGGAGCTGCTGCATGGGAGAGAGAAGTACTGTGAGATGAGTGGCATCAACAGAACTAACACGTGCCAATACATCTGAATCCTAGAAGAGGTGTGCAGCACATCGCATGCCACCCTGTGCACACATATATCTTGCCACCCAAAATATCAAGCCAACGGTGCATGTCCGACACACATCCTGCCATAAGTGCCCCAGGTGACTCACACAGCACACCATCCTGCTGTTGGCTCACATTAGACACAGCCACAAAATGGCCTGTGCACACACACTGTCCCGATGTTGGCAAGGATGAACACCACAACATGGTGCACATCACCTACATGGATGGAGCAGTAGGGGACCACACAGACCACAACATACCAGACCATAATGACCCTGCACACATGCCATCCACCATATCGAGTTCATGGGCACATCTACTGTTGTACATTGGCCTCAGATGTCTGACTGGCAGACATCTGAGGTCTGGAATTGCACGCATTCATTGAAACGCATTCACAGTTGGCACACTGGCATTCCCATCCATCTGAATTCACACACTATCCCACAGTAGAAGGTACCTGAAGGCCACAACTCCAAATGTAAGAGAGATGCACAGTGCTAAAACTGACTTCATGAAGCACCGTTTGGGCAAATGCATGGCACATACACCCAGCACAGAGGCCACTCCCAAAACATTGCACCACACAACCAATGTCACACAGCTGACAATTTGCACACTCTGTAGACACATGCACCCACTCCCATCCAAAGGCAGCCTGCAACACATACTCACCCCTAGCTTGCTGCTGATGCTCCTTCAGTTGTCTGTCCAGCTCAGGTTGTGTGACAGCCAGGATGCGGACCATTAGTGGTGTCATGCTGCGCCTAGTCAACCTGCCAGTCCGAGGGAGCAGCCCCAGCGTCATCTCGGCCACGTTCTTGCTCAGCCGGCAGATGTCGTCCGACAGTGGGTGCGCCTTCGGTTTGACACACCCAGATCTCGCACTCTGGAGGCAATGGCCCTCCACACGGCTTTACGCTGGTGGACCTTCAGTTGCAGGCATGGGAGACAAGAGGGGTGAGGTTCCAGTGACACAGTGCACAATGACAACACAACGAAAATGCAGTAGCACGACAGTGACTCATCCAAAACTCCAGCTACAACTGTAACAGAGCCAACAATTGCTGTGAACATGGTACAATGTCATTGGTCAACCCCATATCCGGAGGCTCCATGCCATCGAAAATGTAAGTACGCGCTGATGCAACATTTCTATCCGCTTTGTTTCGCCTGCACATTAAGCCGGCTGTTGTTGCTCGGTACGATTATTTTGGCCATTTTTATCTTTCAATTTTTGAACTGCCACCCAACGCCACCTAATAGACAGCCACTTGCTAATTAGGCGTCATTGATACTTCATATGCTGCGATCATATTCGGGCTTAATACATGAGACACGACCGTTACTCTCTTAATTGATATATTTACTCTACCTATATCCGCTCAATTACTCTGCACAACCGGCCTTTCATCTCATTTTTTATGTATTGTTTCCGGCACTGGTATATTCGGCATCGGCAAAAAAGCCTTTTGACAGTTCATTGAAGATCTGTCAGTTCTTTCATAATACATTGCTTATTTTAAGTGGTGCAACTCTCTACAGTGTTTCCCTTGTTGTTTTCATTACAGAAATCCCTTTCATCAATATTGATATGAATTGAGCTTCCCCAAATGCATCGAACCTTAACATAGTAAATACGGTGCCTTGTTCAGTATAACTGATATAAACTTAACCACTAAGGCCAACAAGGTTTAAAAGATCCACACTGACCCGCTATTTCTGTGGTAAAATTGTGTCTTATGTAGCATTTTCTTAGACCTGTATTGTTTTATATCGATCGGTAAATATACTTTTTCTTTTTATTCTAGCCCTGGATTACAAGACGAAACAAGTATCCCCTGTATTTTATCTTATATCAAGACAGCTTATCCTCATCTGTCACAACGAATTTTTATTATGAATATTTAGGATAACATACAGGTACATAGGAGAATAGCACTATGGTTTCCTTATAGTCAACGTCTGTTACCATACCATATGTTGACTTATAGCTTGCCTGTTTGTCTTCATTTTTAGCACAATATTCATAGAAAGGGATGCAATAGAATCATCATTGAATAATACATCGACAGACATGATTTTTACATTCTCTACTCAGCCAATATTTTTGATAACCGAGGTAAATATTAGTCAGACTCTTAAGAAGTATTCCCCTTGTACATGAATAAGCATCTGTGCTATTATCAACAATTGTTATTCTTCTTATTTCAGGTCTAGATAAACATTCCAAGAACAGTACCGTTCTTAAATTATCTTAGAGTACGACTGGTTATTATAACTACCTAGAGTAGGTACCACACAAGTTTAAACTACTCTATCACTAATTTCTACACATGGGATCTTGTAATGAGCAGGCTTTCATTGGCTTCCATTTATGGTTTCACTACTTTCTTCTCTTTCGTCTTCTTTTTCTTCCTTCCCTTACTATTCACTTTGGGTTATTGGGTTATATCATCTACAATCAATTTCATTCTTATAAGTCTAATTTGATTCTTTCTAAAACAAACCTTATGATATAACGCTCCAGTAATATACTACCTTGCGCACTCCTCTTTTTCCATCTTTCCCACTTCAATGCAGACGATTTCTATAGACTTTTAATATCTATTATGTTCTCTTTGCATTTTGGAAAGAACCACGCAATTCTTATAAGGCAATAATTTTTATTCACAGAATCCTCACATGTTCCAACTGTGGCCTCTTTCCTGACGAAGGCACCTGTGTGTGCCGAAACGCGCGTAGAACACCACCAGTCATTTTGATTTTGTGCCACTGTGTTCTATTTGAATCTATTTCTTATACATTGTGCCTATCCATCAATTCTGTGGAAAATGACACCACTTTAACAATGTTTTTATATTGACATGAGTATGCATGGAAGTATGATTGATGGACATGAAAGTGAGTGTGTGTAGACTATAGATTGTCACATTGTCAAGCATTTAAATAAATGATATTTTGTACTTTTGATAAATAGCTGTTGTTGCCTTGTTTCTTTCCATTTATTATTGTTTATACATTATTGTTAATCATCATTTTATGATTGGTTGCCTTAATTCTTTACATTGATTGGTCAATCAGACGTACAGGCATGCATGTTCGATGGTGGACACAGTACCTCCACATCCCATTCACATGCAGGATACCAACACAGCAAGCGATGTGTAGTCTGGCCGCAGCTACTGTCTGCAGTTACCTACAACTACACATAGAGAAGATAGCAAAACATGTGTCTTGTTGTTGGACTCACTGTGTCCAACACAGCGCAGACCTAAGTGTCCTAGCCCTGTGAAAGCCTCACTGTGTCCTGGAACTCACATAGAGTGATAACAACTGTCATACACACACCCTTCTCCCACGGCTGCTCCTGTGCAATCTACATGGCAGAGATGGGACTTAGATGAAGAGGCGTGAACCAAACACACATGGAACACACTGTACATGCAGTGATGTGGACATGTGGCATTTGGCGGGGACTGTGCAGGGCAGGTGGACTGACACTGAGTGGCTAAATTGGGAGCAACACAGCCATTCACACAAACGATAACTGGCCAGACTCCTGCATCACCAAAATGCAGCTGCACTGTATGGCTGACACTACAGAACATGTCCCTCTACTCAGGATAGGCATGCAGGGTAACGTGTGAAAGAGCCCACAAAGCCCTTCCCGCTGTAGTAAACATGCTAGGCAGTGCATGTCAGAGCCCCACAACCACTGACACATACCGAAGCACCTCTACCTCACGTGTGCCCACCCTGCACTCTCACTCACAGTCTGGGAGACTTACCACGACATTAGGGCCGCCATAAAGCCTTGGGTACTGTGCAAGCACCCCGTCTACCAGGACCTCAAGCTCCTCGCTGGTGAAGGGACTGGCACGGATCTTCTGAGTCCTCGACATCACAATGGACATGTGGCAGCAGCAGCACGTTGAGGGTGGCAGCCAGCAGTCCCTTGAGGCAGCAGCAGCAGGTGGAGGGCGGCAGCCAGCAGTCCCTTGAGGCAGCAGCAGCAGGTGAGGGTTGTCAGTCAGCAGTCCCTTGAGGCAGCAGCAGCAGGTGCAGGGTAGCAGCCAGCAGTCCCTTGAGGCAGCAGCAGCAGGTGCAGGGTGGCAGCCAGCAGTCCCTTGAGGCAGCAGCAGCAGGTGAGGGTTGTCAGTCAGCAGTCCCTGGTAGCTGTGGGAATGTGGGGCACCCTCCCACACATATATAGGCCCCTGGGACTGTGTCAGTGGTCCCAGGGTGCTGCAATTGGTGTACCAGGTCTGCCTCATTCAAATACATCCAATGTCAGCCTTCGTGGTGGCGGTGAACGCCTACCGCGATTTTCAAACTCGCATCAGGCTACCGCGAGCCTGCTTCCCATTGGCTGCAAGGGCATGGTCCATGGCGGTGACACACCGTAGGGGCCAGGCGCGCGCTACCGCGGTGGTGCATCTTTTGAATGCCTCCAGTGACCGCCTCCGCGGTGGCGGTGCACGCCTACCGCTATTTTCAAACTCGCATCAGGCTACCGCGAGGCTGCTTCCCATTGGCTGCAAGGGCATGGTCCATGGCGGTGACACACCGCAGGGGCCAAGTGGTAGGCACCGCCATATGTTTGCCAGACAGTGCCTGGAGTGACCGTGATTTGGGTAGCAGTGCATGGTACCGCCATTGTCACATACATATCTGGCGGTGTCTCCTGTGATCGTGCCTGGCTTATGGGCAGTGCCAGTCCGCAGGTGTCAAGCGGTAGGCACCGCCATATGTCTTCCAGACAGTGCCTGGAGTGACCGTGATTTGGGTAGCGGTGCATGGTGACCGCCATTGTCACATACATATCTGGCGGTGTCTCCCGCAATCGTGCCTGGGTAATGGGCGGTGCCAGTCTGCAGGTGTCAAGCGGTAGGCACCGCCATATGTCTGCCAGACAGTGCCTGGAGTGACCGTGATTTGGGTAGCGGTGCATGGTGACCGCCATTGTCACATACATATCTGGCGGTGTCTCCCGCGATCGTGCCTGGGTTATGGGCGGTGCCAGTCCGCAGGTGTCAAGCGGTAGGCACCGCCATATGTCTGCCAGACAGTGCCTGGAGTGAGCGTTAATGGAGTTGTGGAGTAGCTGTGCTGCACCTAACGTGTCCTCCAGCTCTCTGCATAGGCCAACATGTACAGTGCCCAGTGTCTCAACAATTGAAGGGTCCTCATGAGGGCAAATGCACAAAAGGGACATGTCACTCCACGTCACCAACACATACCATATATGGGTCGCCAATACATTGCATGGGCACATACACTCGCACATGTCACATGTGCTGTGTAATGAAATGTAGACTGTCCAGTTAATGTGTTGCATAGCATATGTAGATAATGGTCAATGTCTGTGTGTGCAATGTAACGCACAATGTCGTCTCATTTACTGAACTAGGGGCATCAGCAACTGGCACATTGTCCAATGCACATGTACACACGTGTCCCCCACGCTCAGTGTGTAGTTGATGTGTGCCATGTGCAACCTGTGTTGGGAGGTGTATCAGGGCCAGCAACATGGTGTGTTAGGGTAGTATTGCAATTAGTAACATATGCTGGGGGTCATACTCACAGGTATGCACACATATCTGTTAGTATATCACACTGTGCATGTGAATGAGCCGGAGGGGTGCACAGATAATTGCTGCTGGTAAGGGGACAGGTGTACGAGTAGTGTGCCTGATGTGTACCTACTTGTGAAGTGCCCTGTCGGTTAATGGTGCATGTTGTAAGACTTGGGAATGTGTCTGTAGAAAAAATTGATGTGATGCACATTTCATGGTCTTCTGCATTGACATCTGTGCACTTTGATCTGTCCTAGGAGGAGGAGGAGGCCCAATATCCATCGTCCGTTCACAGTCCTGGCAGACATGGAGAATGAGGATATAATTCGCAAATTCAGGCTGGACCGACAAACCCTGCAGAACCTATGTGCCATGTTGGAGCCCCACCTGCAGCCACGTCGGAGATATCCGACAGCTTTCACCGCAACATCTAAGGTGATGGCATGCCTGCATTTCTTTGCAACAGGCTCATTCCAGCACACGGTCGCAAGTGCAGGCGGGATGTCACAGCCGATGTTCAGCATGGTGCTGAGGGATGTCCTGTCGGCCATGATGCTCTACAAAGACAGATATATCCATTTTCCCAGGGGGCCTGAGTTGGTGGCTGTGAAGGGCGATTTCTATGCCCTTGGACATATCCCCCATGTCATTGGTGCAATTGATTGCACACATGTTGGGCTTGTGCCACCACAGGCACGTGAACAGGTTTACCACAATAGGAAGCATTCACACTCGGTAAATGTTCAAGTGGTGTGCCTGGCGGACATGATCATCTCACACGTGTGTGCCAAGTTGCCCGGCTCAGCCCATGATGCCCACATCTTGCGCAGCAGCATCGTTCCTCAGCTGATGGCCAATCTGCTTCCGGAGCGTGCATGGCTTGTGGGTGAGTATGCATGGTGGATTAGAGTGGTGTGTGTGTGACATGCTGTTGTGTGGCATTTTGGGACTGCAAGGTTAATCTGTGTCTCTCACACCCAGGTGACTCGGCATATCCAAACCGCCCCTGGTTGCTGAGCCCATTGCGGAATCCCGTCACACCAGCTGATGTGCGATACAATGATGCCCATGGGAGGACACAGCGTGTAATAGAACGGACATTTGGTCTCCTAAAATCAATATTTCGGTGCCTGGACCGTACTGGAGGTGCCCTTATGTACTCGCCAGGGAAGGTGTGTCAGATAGTGGTGGCATGCTGCATGCTCCACAACCTGGCCATTCGCAAGGCAATACCCCCGATCCTGGATGACGATGATAAGCAGCCAAGGCCCCCGCCAGCAAATCAACCCGGATCCAGTGACGAGGGCAGTGGAGAGGAGGAAGGGGTCGACATGCGTCAACAGCTCATCACCCGCTACTTCACTTGAAGGTGAGTGACGATGTAGAAGGGACAAAATGGTCTGATGGTGTTGCAGTTGCTGTGTGGGTGTATGTGAGCTTGCTGGCTGCAGCTTTGTGTTGACTCATTACTGCCTGCCAATGTATGTGTGATTGGTTAGTGTGATACAGAATGTCTCTATGGTGACTGTTGCTCTGTGTAAAGTTTGTAGATCTGATTACCTTGTTGACAAGTGTTGTGTGATGTGTGCGATGCCACACCCATACAAGTGACTCTTGTTCTGCGGTTTTCCCTAGGTCCCTTCAGCATCTCACTGCCTACCTACATTCCATTCCCCTGGACCATGTCCTACACGGTGAAGGTTGCACATCCTGTATTAAAGACGGCGCAGACACAACAACATGTGTGTAAGGTGTATTTATTTACAATTGTGACATGCGAGGGTGGAGAAAATGTGATGGGGGAATTGAAGAAGTGAGTTGACAGTCATGGTAGATGAGATACTTGAGTAGTCCCCACAATGATGTGGAGACCCAGTCCAACAGATAGATGCCATTCACATGGCAGTGTGGTGAAGGATAGTCCAAAAGGTCAATGCAGTGGTGCAGTGGTCTGCCATCATAGCTGGCTCGGGGACTAGCGTTTGGCAGGTGCTTTGGCACGTGAGGCCCCCTGGCCTTTCCTTGGACGGCCCCTTTGCGCTTGACTGGAGGGGCCACTGCTGCAGGGACAGTGGTGTCTGAGGACTCACCCCCCTCTGTGGACGCAGGGGAGGATGATGAAGTGTCATCCTGCTGCCCAACAGGGGAGGCGGAGGGGTAGAATGTTGCGCTGGCCTGTCCCTCAGAACCGCCACTAGCTGCCCCAAGAGGTCCACAATCTGTCCCATGCGTGTGTCCATGGACCTCAGCAGCAGGAGGTGCTCCCGAGATTCTTCCTCTAACCGGCCCATTCGTCCCTGGGCCTGTTGGTAGGTCCCAAGGACTCTGTCGATGTGGCCCAGGGCTTCCGTCCCAGGATCAGCCCCCCTCTGCATGACCCTGTCCCGACCACCCGCACTGCTGCCATGGTCCTGTCCGGTCCTCACATTGGCCCGCTGCATCCGCTCCCTGGCCTCCGCAGTCGATGTAGTGGGCTGCTCAACCCCTGGGGCAGGGAGGGTGTTGCGGCCAGCTGTGGTGGTGGTGGTGGTAGTGGTTGACACACAGGCCGTGACAGCAGCTGTCAGAGGATGGTCATGGGCTGCAGCTAATGTGGGTGGGGGGACAATGGGTGCCTGGGACTGGTTGCGGCCTGCCACACCAGATGGGCCAGCTTGGAGCTCATCATCCAAGGAATCCAGGGAGTCCTCATCCAGTTGTCTCTGTTCCGGGGGGGGGGACTGGCTCTGCAGGGTGGTGTCATCCTCTGCAGTGAGTTTTTGGTCACCTGTGGGTCAGATGAGAAATGGTCATTGTGTTGCAACCAGCAAAGTTTGTGTTAGCAGTGTTACATCAACTGTTTGTACATCCAGCATTTGTTCACTGTACTAATTTGCATTGACCGACATCCAGTGATGCATTACAAGCTGTTGTGGTACATGCATTACTTGTCCATATTGGGAGTTGTCAAGACGTGACATGCACAACATAATTTTTTAACATTGACAGTCTCATGTTGGCATCCAGTTATTGATCAATCATATGTCATCCATTTACGCGTATGTGTCACTTGTTGAGCCCTTACAGCGGTTTACTCTGCACATTGAGTGAACATTGTAGTTTCATGCATACCTTTTCAATGTGGTGTACATATCTGTATTTGCAATTCCAGACATGCTTAAGTTTGCTTTAATTAGATCCTAGGTGGTCTGGACCACTGCTACTGTCCGATGGCATGTAGTGGTGTGCATGGTTGTGCTCGGAGTTCCATCTACATGTGTTTCAGACTTTCACACTTTGGTTGCTGTCACAGTTTCATTTTCTTAGGTGTGTGCACACTATAGTTGCCAATGCTATCTGGGTGTGCAGTTGTGCATTGAGAGGCCTGGTGTCCTATGCCAACATGTTTTTTAAATGCATATCTGGCTGCATGTTGTGGCTGTTGATATGTAGTGTTTGCTGTTTTTTCCTTGTATTTGAGAGAGCTCTTTGTGTGTGTATGATGATGGCTTCCATCTTGGTCCAGTGTGGGACAAGTCAGCATGATATGTCCACATGCCAGTTCTTTTGAAGTGTAAATTGCAATCACTGACACATGCATGTTGGTGCCAGGAAGTAATGGGTCTTGTGTGCTGGCGGTCAGGTGGGCCCGTGTGAGTTGTTGTGCAAGCTTCCCAGCCCCACACACCCCGACCTGTGAGTTGCGGTTACCTACCTGTGATTTGGGTGGGTAGCATACATTGCCTGCCACATGATTCTTATTGGGGGTGTAGTGTCCCAGCCTCCATAGTGGTGGAACAGCATGCATGTTGCTTTTTGTGGGACGGATAGCCAAACACACTACACCGTCTCACTGTGAAGATGGCTAACTACCGTTTGAGGTGAAGGTGAGCAATGATATGGCTATGTGACTTGGTAGAAATTTTTGGATAGAATGTGCGTGTGGTGAGCAGAATGTGTGTGTGGCTTTTTGTACCCATTGATTTCAGATTACATTTGGTCATGGGGTATAGCCCCCCATCACTGTTGTCCCACCTATCTGGCTTTGGGGTTCAGTCCCCCAACATTTGAAGGCAGAATAGGGCATGGGGTATAGCCCCCCATCACTGTTGTCCCACCTATCTGGCTGTGGGGTTCACTCACCCGACATTTGAAGGCACAATCGGGCAAGGGGTATAGTCTCGTAGCACAGTGGTGACATACAGCAGGGTGAACATCTCACCCAGCATACATTTCCACACTGTCATGGTTTCATGGTATTTGTGGACCTGAGAACATGAGCACAGTACTGGTGAAGCAGTTGTTCCAGGGCATCCATACACTGACATGTTGTGGTCAACAGTGGTGTGTGTGTGAGATGTACTCAGCCCTGTGCAGACGATGTGTGCTTTTGGGGCCAGACTATACCAGCACTGTTCAGACAGACAGTGTGAGATGTGAACATTGTCAATGCATACACACATTGGTGGTCCAAACAAGACCCCTTTGACAATTTAATCAGACAAGGTGCTGTTCTGCAATTCAGTGCGGCACTGTGGTAGCTGGGTGTGTTGCAGGACATTTGGGATGTGCTTAGTTTAGCATTGTGAGTCCCAGCTGCAGTGTAGTTTTTGGGTACACTGCACTTCCACTGTTTACATTGCAACACTGTGGTATGACATGGGTGATTTGCACTTTGCCAAAAAAACTGCCAGACACTGCTGCAGGGCAGCATGATCGTTGTCAGTGTTGCAGTGTGTGATGCCTGGCACAGTGTACACAATGTGGGTCATTTTTGAACAGAGGCTTGTGCATGGTGACTACAACACAACTGTTTTGCATTATTTGTGTAGGTGACTGTGGACTAAGTGGCATGGTGTCATGTGCGGCTGCACAGACGTCACATGCCTATGAGTGGGACAAGTGCTCCATCATGCTGAGCTGTGGGAGTAGGGGGCCTGTTGTGAGTTGTGCTGCTGTGTCACCAATTAAGAACAACACTCCCGGTTGAAATGGTTACCTACCCGTAAGTTTGATGATTGACATTCAATATCTGCCACATGCTTGTGGCTGGGGGGAGTGCTCCATCTTGCGCAGCTTTAGGACAAGGGGGCCTGGTGGGAGTTGTAGTGCAGGCCTCCCTATTCCACAGACACCTCCCTGTGAAGATGGCTAACTACCTGTTAGGTGAGGGTGAAGCACACAATGGCTGAGGCATGCTTCTGGGTGGGGGAGTGCTCCATCCTGCTCAGCTGTGGGACAAGGGGGCCTTGTGGGAGTTGTAGTGCAGGCCTCCCTATTCCACAGACACCTCCCTGTAAAGATGGCTACCTACCTGTTAGGTGAGGGTGAAGCACACAATGGCTGAGGCATGCTTCTGGGTGGGGGAGTGCTCCATCCTGCTCAGCTGTGGGACAAGGGGGCCTGGTGGGAGTTGTAGTGCAGGCCTCCCTATTCCACAGACACCTCCCTGTGAAGATGGCTAACTACCTGTTAGGTGAGGGTGAAGCACACAATGGCTGAGGCATGCTTCTGGGTGGGGGCAGTGCTCCATCCTGCTCAGCTGTGGGACAAGGGGGCCTGGTGGGAGTTGTAGTGCAGGCCTCCCTATTCCAAACACACCTCCCTGTAAAGATGGCTAACTACCTGTTAGGTGAGGGTGAAGCACACAATGGCTGAGGCATGCTTCTGGGTGGGGGGAGTGCTCCATCCTGCTCAGCTGTGGGACAAGGGGGCCTGGTGGGAGTTGTAGTGCAGGCTTCCCAAACACCCACCTACCTCCCTGTAGGGATGGCTACCTACCTGTTAGGTTAAGGTGAGCAATGCTATGGTTGGCACATGGGTTGGGGTGGAGGGCTCCATCTTGTGCAGCTGTAGGACAAGGGGGCCTGGTGGGAGTTGTAGTGCTGGCAGCATGTACACATGTACCCATGGTGATGTTGCTAACTACCTTTGGGGGCTTCAGGGGGAGTGTCTGTTGAATCTGTGAGAGATGTGTTGGGGGAGTGTTGTGCACATGAATGAATTTGAACCTAGGAGGTATTATTTTGTAGTAGTGCAAGACAGTACATTTGTGTGATGTTAGGCATTTGTTTGTACTTACCAGCCTCCACTCCCCGGGTATTCCTGAGAGACTCTCTGGATGTAGAATGCCAAGCACCTTCTCCTCCTATTCAGTGAATGTTTTGAGTGGAACGGGAGGGCCACTGCCTGTCCTGTGAGCCAGCACATGGTTCTTGGCTCTCTTCTTCTTGACCACTGCCTTCAGATCGTGCCACCTCTTCACGATTTCATCTCTATTGCGTGGCACGGTCCCTACTGCATTTACCTTCTCTACTATCCTTCTCCACAATTGCGTCCTTGTTGCTAGTGGTGTCTGTTGGACCTGGTTACCAAACAATTGTGGTTCTACCCTGATTATCTCATCAACCATGACCCTCAACTTACTCTCAGTGAATTTGGGCATTCTCTGTGGTGACATGGTGTGTGATGTGTCAAGGTGTTTAAGGTGCAGGTTTGGAAGTGGTAGTGGTGGTTGTGATGTGTATGGTGTGTGCTGTGCAAAGGTGTTAGAGGTGCAGGTGTGGAAGTGGTGGTGGTGGTGGTGATGTGTGTGTGTTGTGCAGATTTGCCTCTCCTGTCATCTGTGGTGGATGTCCCCTCAGTTGTGGAGTTTTGCAAAGGATTGTGGTCTGTTGGGGGCTGGATTTATACCGGTCTCTGTGGGTGTGTCAGGATGGGGTATTGGTAGCAGGTGTGGTGTGTGTGTGGACCTGGAATTTGTAGTTTTGGAGTTTCCCATGGGGGTGTGTCTTTGGGCTGTGTTAGGTATTTTTGGGGGCATGCCTTGTTTGGTTGGTGCACTTTGTGGCCATGTTGTGTGGTTTTCTCGCAACCGCCATTTTATTAACGGAGCGTCCGCAGCGGTGGCTCGGCTACGGCGCTTCCGCCGTCTCACTGATTCATCAATGTTGTCGACCGCGGTGGTCGGAAACAGCGCACTGCACCGCGGTGATGTCGGGAATATCATAATTTCGATGGCGGTGTCTCCGCTGTGGTTGCGGTCGTTTGGGCTGTTTACGCTGCGTAACCGACCGCCGTGGACAGGTTTGGGCCTTCTCCGCAGGCGAACGGCGGTTTCTCGGGTCTCCTTTCCGCCGCGGTTGGATTTTTACCGCCGAGGATCCTAATCTAGCCGTCGGTTTTCCCGCGGTAGCGGCGGGCGGTGATTTCCCGCTACCATGGCGGTCGGTTGTTTTTCCGTCCGCCATCGTAATGACCTCCTATGTGAAGGCTCTTTCTGCTTTCAGTGTTGTCTGTCCCCACTCCTGGTGCTTTGCTTGACTTCCTCTTGCTTCGCCTCATCGGTCTTCTGTGTCACATACACATCAATACATCACTTCTGTCAGTTTTTCCCCATTTCTGCTACTCCTCTTAACTGTTTAGGCATCCTGCCTCCTACTCCAATTTCACCGAGGTGGACTATGAGGTCAGCATTTTACCACAATAGGGGTCTCCTTCACACACTAGTTGTTAATTATGTCATTTTAACTAATTTGTATTACAACTGAAGTATAATAAATTACTTTTTAATATTTATTTGTGCTGATGCAGCCCTCTCAAGTGCCACGCATCAAGGGTGAAACTAACGCATTTCAGTGCTTGCCTCTGCATGGCCGCACTGAAATGTGATGTCATGCAATTCATAACTCCTACTCTTGCCAGGATCAAGGGCCACCCTTTCAATCCAGCCAGAACAACTAATCCCAGCTCAGAGCTGTTTAATTTGCTGCTGGGTGCCAATGCAGTATCTGTGGGAGGGGAGAACTGCCATTGTCCTGGTTATGGCCGTGCTGGTGGCTGTACAGGTTCTTCAGCCTCTCCACCTCATGAGTGTGCTTCATGGCTGGTGCAGGAGCTTGCACACAGAGCATGACAAGGACGGACTGAGGGTACTGTGACAGAGCAAAGCGAGTTGTACGAGATGTCAGCTGAATTCAGCTGCTATGTGCAGATCTCTTGTCACTGCTTGCACCTTTGTCCGGACAGAGAACACAGCCCCCAGGGGTGACAAGAAGAGCACCTAGTGACTCCGATGTTCTGTGCCAGGTTGTTTGAAACACTGATGCATGGTTAAACCACGCGTTCCTTAATAATGCGGTCAGAACAATGAATGCGTCTTAACCACACATTCCTTTACCACGCAAGTCTTTACAACTTGCCTTAGGGAAAGCGTTGGACTTTGGAACAGTATAATTTACTATTCCAACTCCAGGCCGTGCAGCAGTAGGGAAAGCCTTGGACTTAAAGTCCAACACTGCTTTATCTATGACATGCGTGGTATAGGAATGCTTGGTTAAGATGCATTAGTTGTTTTGACCACATTGCAAAGGCAACACGTGATTCGTCTGTCGTTGTAACTGATGTTTCCCTCTATGCCAGTGACTCGCCTTAACACTCACCGAGAGTCCTGTCATAGCTGTCAAGGTTTGAGATAGCTTATGTGTGACATTTTCATAATTTCAGTGTAATTATGAGTGACATTCAATGACTATGAGTAACACTTTTTCACGAGCAACAATCAAGCAATGAAGATGAGGGAAATATATAAATATCCGAAATTAAACCCATTTGAGCAACAAATAACTCTAAGAAGATCTTCAAACTGCTTCAAAGCACCAGACGCGGAAGGACACTAACCGACATGACACACCGAGAGTGTCCCTACATGGCGTGGCTTGCTACTACACGTGTAGGTAAGCGCTTTAGTGCCCCATATAGGTGTACTAAGCGCTATATAAATGCTGCCATACAATACAAGTTCAGGGGGTCATAATAATTGACCAGCTGATAAGACCCTTGACTTCTCACACATTATTTATGACTGGTAGTCTATGTGCCTTGTTTATTACTATAGTTCTATTGCAAAGCGCTCTAAACACCTTCGTTTAATTTTTGCACTAGAAAAACTGAGGGGCTTATTTAGGAGAAACTAACGCAACGTAGTGCCGCAAGTTAATTTGCTGTGCCATGCTGCATTAGTTTTAAGGCACATGGATGCGACATATTTACAGCAACATGTTGCATCTCTGTGCCTTTCCCTGCGCTGGCACACAAACTGTTGCCATGCGCCGGTGCAGGCACCCTTGCACCATGGTGCAAGGATGTTTGTGTTGTGGGGAGATTGTTGTTGTGCAGGAAGGGACTTGAGGTGATTTCCTCTTCCAATGCGTGCTGTAGAATGCAGCACGCATTGAAAGAGGAAAAAACGAGGAGAAATGAAAACATTTCTCCTGGTTGCGCCTCGCTATGCCACCCCTGGGGGTGGCGTAGCATTCTGACACATTTCCAGGTTTATGATTGCTCGTAAATCTGGAAATGCATCAATGGACATGGGTGTTGCGTAGGAACACCCACAGCAACACCCATGTCACACCGCTAACAGGCAACGTGTTGCGTGAAATGGGGCAATATTTACGAGCACACATAAAGCCATGCAGGGTGGCTTTACTTGTGCTTGTAAATTTCATGCAGCAGGTTGCGCCGCCGGTGCATCAGTGCAAGGGGCTCATAAATAAGCCCTAAATATACAAAAAGAGCTGCCACGTTTTCAGTTTGCTTATGTGTGACATTTCTATGTTTGATGTGCACTTATGTGTGACATTTGCGTGGGTCAAGTGTGACACTTTGAGTGACACTTCATCGCAAGCTAAACAAAGGACTAGATCTATGTTTCATTGCTAATTAAATAAATAACCTAATTTTACAATGCCCACATTTAAGTTCAATTCCAATTCTTCTGATCCCCAGGAATCCAAAGTAGTGACCCTGTCCTAATCTTTAGATAAACTCTATCCTCCAACCCATACTGGTACATTCTCTTCTGCCTAGCCCCTGTGCTCTCTTTTCAATCCCATGTTAGGTACCCTTGAGTCGATTGCTGCTCAAGGAATCTCTGTCAGCCGCATCTACAAATAATTGGCATATTTACAAAAAAATGGGTCTATGCTAAATTTGGCAATGCTGCATTCTGACATTTTTAAAACACAGGGATGCGCCATTTTCACAAAAATACACCATACCAATGTGTTTCCCCTAGCACCGGTGCAAAAAATGCTGGCTATCGCCAGTGGCTTAGCAAGGGGGGGAAGGGGGCGGTCCGCCCCGGGCGGCATGAACTTGGGGGCGGCGGCCTTCCCCCACTCTTAACTGTGGCTGTCACTGGAATCACCAGCACACCCCCTTATCTGTGGCCACCGCAGGAATCACCAGCACCACTCTCTTACATACGACTGCTGCGGGGTGTCCGATGCAGGGACCGCCATGGGCGTCAAAATGTCTAGCTACGCCACTGCCTAGCGCCAGTGCAGGCAACCTGGCGCCATGTTGCGAAGGTGCATGTGCTGCAGGTGTGAATGTTTATGTGCAGGAAGGGACACCTTCCTCCACATAAACAATCAATAATGGCGATTTGCTCATTCTATGTGTGCTGCAGAATACAGCACACATAGAAAGCAAAAAGGAGCAGAAATTAATAATTTCTCCTTGTATCGCCATCCTAAGACCAGGAATTCCCTAGCATCAGTTTTTAGTGCTGCCCCAGTCTTATAAATACGGGGCTGCATCAAAAAGCAATGGGTGTTGCAGTGGAACGCCCACTGCAACACCCATTGCACGCCCCTTTGCCGCAGAGGACTTTGGCGGAAAGGGGCATATTTACAAGGTGGCATTAAGCCACGTTAAGTGGCTTAGTGCCACCTTGTAAATATGGGAAATGCTGCTATGCCACCGGAGCATCACAAAAAGTGATGCTTCAGTGGCAATAGGGGCTTGTAACTATGCCCCAATGTCTCTTCCATTCTCCATGTATTCCGGCACCCACCTTCTTTCAGATTCCCTCACCTACATTTCTACACAAATTGTCATTGTACTCTGGCACCGTTCATTCTTCTCAGGTTCTCTCTTTGCTGTCTGAATATCACACTCAGTTATCTTTCATGGCCCTGGATGGTACTTCTTCCACCCTCGCCAGGGAACTTCCCATTCTTCTCTTGTATCCTGCACTATCCCAACAGAGCAACCTGCTTTCCTTCATGTTCTTTTGTACGCCACGCTGTTACTCTCACTTCCATCCTTCTTATGCACCCTCCACCTCCCTGTGGTACCTTCAGAACATTTGGTACCCTTGGGTAACCAATGTTCCACAATAATAAACCTTGTGAATACATGCTGGAGAAAAGACTTTTACAGTTGCACATATTTCCTTTCTCGAATGAAAAGTACAGAATCCACTGTGAAGTCTGCACTATGACTGACTACTAAGGCAGCTGTTAGATCAGTGATGGAACATTTATAAAAGAAGGAAGTCAAAGGCCATTGTCTCTTGTCAAGGATGAGACTCTTGGCCTGCTTTAACCCAGCTACCCCTTGTTATGTGTGACAACCTTAGCCAGTTCTGGGTTTTTATGCTATACCACTTTCAGTGCAGGAACTTTTACGCATACTTACACTGCGATGTACTGTGAGCTAAAAAAGCAAAACATTTGCTAAAGGTGGCACACCTAACATGGCGCCCCTTGGTAGACATGAGCAGAGCTGAACTCGTTTCTCACGGAGCCTTGCTCTTCACGTGTGCCTCGTTTGAGCACAGTATGAACATTATTAAAGTTTTTAATTATTTCATTTAGTAACCAGTCAATGTGTAGCTTGGATTCGTGAGTGAGTTTGCGTCACTCCCAATCAACGTACTCAACAATGTGGAAGGAAAGGACAGGCTGCTACACAAAACTGTTTTTTGATGAAGAAAAAAAGCAGGACTAACGTTTAGCTTTCCATATTCATTCCCTTTCAGGGCAGTTGTATCTCACCTTCCACACACACAACCAACACCAATGAAGCTACCTTGAAACACGTGGCATTGTCTGGGTGTCAGCAACACGAGTTGCTTGCATAACTGCCCTAAAAGCGTGTGATTATTAAAAGCAATAAAAATGCTCCAAGAAACAGTTTTGTGCGGGAGCCCATCTTTTCTCTTTGACGATAATAAGTGAAATGTAATCATTCTAATACAGCATTTTGGGGGTTGTATGCCACAGGGAGGCTGGCTGGCACGGGTTTAGAAAGTACTCTCTTACCCGAAGGAAGTGCGACACGGAGGCAGTGTGTAAGGCTTACGTTTATGCCACTTGCACCTAACCCGAATACACGATGAGTACAGCAAATCTAAAAAAAACACTTAAACAAAGAAGTTCAAACTAATGTTTTAAAACTAAAAAAAAAACATTTCTTACCTCTTCCTCGCTGCCTAATGACGTTCCCTCTGCTTTTCTGTGAGATGTGCAGTGTCCCGCCGAGTCTCTGCTGTGCTCGAGCTCTTACTGTCAGAGCAGAGAGCTAGCAGAGAAAAGGGTGAGTTTCTCCTCCATAAGGCTCCTAGGTGAAGTTTGCTTTCTCTGCAGAGATGTAGGCCTGACATGTCTGACAGGCAGGTGATGGTACATTTGTTTTGTTTTTCATTAATTTTGAATTGTGCAACTTATGTTTCCTTTTAGCTTTGAAGTCTTTTCTCTAGTTTGCTTCATTTTTGTTTTATTTTTGATGCTACATTTTTATTGCTTTGCTTCTCTTCTTAATCTGTTCTTTTCTTGTGGTATTAATCTGCTAATCACAGTAATTACATGCTTTTTCACCAAACACTCCTTTAATACCAATCTCTCAAGGGCGGGTCAAGGTTCGGTTCAGTAAAACATCTTTACGTTTGTGGAGTGGAATACGGATACTTTTCTTGCGGGCTAGATCCCAAAAGCTGGGAAATCTTTAGCCTCCACCTTTTTCTTCAAAAATATCCTGCAAACGTTGAAATCAGTAAAGCGTTTTCCTAAGGCTATTGTACCTGGAAGTGGGGTTAACAATAGGCTAAATACTAAACGTAATTAGTCCAGTGGCCCTTATTATTGGAATGAAAACGTTGGTTAATGCTCTAGACACAATAGGCCCATAGGCCATACATTTTATTCTCCCTCGTCTGCAATATCTCTAGGAAGTTTGAAAAGAGTTTGCTGATGTGCCCCATTACGGAGACTTTCCCTCAGGGGCGGTGCGTCCATTGGGGCGTTGGGGCGTTGGGGCGTAGCCCCCCCGCCCGCAGCTCCCTCGGCGTCTTTGAACCTAAGTAAACTGAATCAGTTTACTTAAGTTCAAAGAGCCGAGGGAGAACTGACAATCATGTCAGTCAGCATGACGTCGGACCGCCCACCCCCTTCAGAGTCTGAAGGGGGTGGGCGGTCCTGCGTCATGTTGACTGACATGATTGTCAGAGGGACCAGGGGCAGCAGGCAGCACTGCAGCATAAGTGCGCATGAGTGGGAAGGGCACCGAATTTTCGCGCCGTGCCCAGTCATGCGCACTTGTGTGTGCACTGGCTTGCGCATGCCCATTAGGAGAGCGAGGGTTGAGCAAAGGCTCAAACCTCGGTCTCCTAATGGGCAGGCGGGCGAGAGGTAACCGTGCCTAGCCAATCCTGGCGCTGCCAGCAGCGCCAGGATTGGCTGAGAGGCTGTAGGGCCAAACGGAGTCGGACCCGAGGCGGCGCGGACGGCGGACCTCCTCAGGTAGGATTTTCTTTTTTTATTTAAAAAATCCCCCGGGCCCCCGGCACAACCCCCCACCGCAAGCCCCCCCCCGCGAGCCGCGTCTGCTGTTCATCATGCTGAACAGAACAGCCTTTAAAGAATGACTCCATCGAGCTGCTGGACTCATGCTAACTGAGATTGTCGTATTCAGGATTTGGTATAACGGCCGTGACGCGTGATTACACAGTACGGTCTGTGCCTGCAGTCCAGCACCTCTAATGCACTAGTCCAGCCACTAAACAGCAAGAAAACACGCTCGTTACATTCAGTTCCCTAGTAACCTTGAGCTGTCAGAGTTTTCTCTGACTGCCCACGGGCAATGTCTGCATTACCTACTGAAAGCGGCAGGGCATGTAAATTGATATGGACGATTGGTAATGATACGGCTGCAGAGACATGCTCCAGGACCGCTGGACTAAGCCTCATTCACGTCTACATGGCCGAGTGGCATAATGACTTCAAATGACCACTTTAGCGATAGTGAGCAGTTACGCACTCGATGCTATCTAGATTAGACTTTGATTGCCAGGGACTGCGGTGGTTCAGATCGTTGGCGAGACCGTCAATTCATCCGGGAGACGGGCAATAAGGAAACGACAGGGATAAGAAAACAGCCGGAGCAGATGCGGGAGAGAGACAAGCAGCAAAGAGAGCGAGAGATGATAGAGGAGGAGGGAGTTGGAAGAGACCTAAGAGACACAGAAAAGACCGGGAGTGAGGCAGTGACAGGGGAAACAGAGGGAGTGACCGAGAAGCTGCAAGACCGAGCGAGAGAGAAATGAGAGAGGAAATTGGACAGAGAAAGAGACAGCAGAATAGAGATAAGAGCTGAAAGAGCAGGGAAGAGACAGTCAGTCAAGGGATTAACTTGAGTGCAGAGAGAGTAAGACAGAGAAAGAGACAGGCACAGACAGACTGGTGGCCGTGACAGGGGAGAGCAGAGGAATGAGCATGAGGCTTTGAATAGAGGGAGGAGACAGTTGGAATCATACTACAGTCACAGATCCGAGGCAAGGAGGGAGACATGGGCAGGAGAGAGACTGCCAGGGAGAGAGACAGTGCACAGACAAGCTGAAGGGAAGGGTAGTGAAACATGGAAGGAGAAGGGGGCATGATATTCGCAGAGAACGGTACACAGCTGCGTGCGGGGGGCAGTGGAGCCGGTGCCCCGTGCTCTCTGGAGAATGGGGATCAGGAGCAGATGAGACCTCCTGGGTCTGGGTCCCAGGCAGCTCCCAGTTGTGCACGCTCTCCAGGTAACCGGTATGTATCCGCAATTAATAAGTGATTATTTTGGGCATCTTATTTTACAGTCATTTCAAATTTTACAGTAACCGAACTGCAGAATTGTTTTCCTGTCTGTAGACAAAATGTCTATGAGAACTAAATGCACAGCTCCAATGAACAAATGTGTGAAATTGTCCAAAAGCGCTTCAGCGCCTCGTCAGGGGTAATAGGCGCTTTATAAAAACAAATTACAATTACAGTTCACCAAAAATAGCATCCACACATTTTTTGCAAGGACCGACGCAGGTTTTTTAGTTCTGTATGAGAAAGGAAAGTGCATATCCGAGGAAAGTGCACATACACAAGTCTTTGAAAAAGCATGTCAAATTCATTGAAAAAAATCACTTTTGAAATACTTGTATGTATAGAATTATTTCAAATGGTGTTCTGTTTTCTTTCGAAGGGTGTCATAGTGTTTTTGAAAGTTGACGAGGCTGTGCGGAAGAATGCAAACATATTTCTTTAAAGAACAGTTGAAGTTTTTTTTTAAGTTTATGGAATTCTGTAAAAGTGTGCATAGGTCTTGAAAAGTGTGCGGACTTTTTCCCCCAGAGAAGTATAGGGGGTTCTTTTGAAATCAGCATTCCAGATATTGTTATAGAAATACTTAAAATGACTTCGAGGACAGCGAACACCACACAAAATACTGTAGTTGTTGGCAGAAAGCCGTGTAAGGCACGAGAGATACATTGCAAATAAAATGTCGAAAATGCTGAGGAAAATAGTTACGGAGGGGTGGGTCCTACAAACAGTGGTTGGCTTAGTAAAGGTACTGTCCAAGTGAAACTCTCATATTTGTACCACCGGTCATTTGCTCAAAACATTTTGAAAACCCGGCCATTAGTGGCTGGATGACAATTGACATTTTAACCGTAAATAAATACTTAAATGATATTTTTATCATTGCATGGGGTATATTTTGGAGAGAGAGGCTAAAGTACCATGCAGTCTCATGTTGCATCCACGTCATAATAAATAAATATAAAACGTTAAGAGTCAGCATGTGAGGGAAGGGTGAAGGGCGGGCCCTGTTTTGAACGGGGAGAGTTAGTTGGCAGGATGGAGTGTTGGTTGCAGGAAGAACTACCCGTTGCTTGATTTTGGTAATAAAGGGACGTGTGCACCTTCCAGAAATAGCTTCATGGAGGGGGTGGGGTGGGTCGAGGACGGACGTTTTGAGAGAACATTTTGTGAGATGTGCCTGAGCCCACGAGCTCCGCCTCTCCTAATTATGATAGATGTGTTGCATGCGCCCCTTTGCTGTCTGCAGGAACGGAATGGAGTTAATGGCTAAATGTGTTTTTTCTGAGATTTTCACTACCTAACACATTGTATGCGATCAATAAACATAAAAGACGGGGGGACAGCTATTGGGTGAGCTCGGTCATTGCTGCTAAACAACTGTTTGGTTTGGTTTCGACAAGACAAACACGGTTGCGTGGCAGACACTTTAAGTGTGAGAACAGCTGTACAAAGACAGGGTGGTGGCACTGCGTGATACCTAGAGAATAGTCTTCGTTCATGTTTCGATATTTAACAATCTGGGGGCATATTGTGTAAAACGGCTCACTATCCTTCTGTGAAAAGAACACACACTCAGTAGAGTGCAGCCAGGGCTGACGCACAGTGAGCCACATTACACACATACATGTGCGGCCCCAGCGCAGGCGTGACGTTGCACGTGCCATGGATAGAGGTTGCATGGAAAGGCAGGCCAACTGATGGCATAGGGTTCACTGCAGAGGGGCTGGCGGCACGTGGAGACGAGGGTAGGGATGTTCCTGCAGATGGGGGCAGTGTGTGGTTGCACCCTCCTGCGAGTAGCTGCAGGGAGATCCGGTGCAGCAGAGCAGGGCGCATGCGTGCTTGTGGTGTAAAATACATCTCCGATGGGCACCTGCAGTGGACAGTGATACCGCTTTAGGCTACGGATCCCAACTGATACAGGGGCTTGGTCACTTCGCATTCCATCATCTCCTTGTGGTTTGTGTGTCCACAGCCAAGGTTGGCAACTTTTCCATCCGTTTAATTTCCTTTGTGAATGTATCTCTTAATTTGTTTTGTACATCAGACAATGTGTATGTTGCACTTTGGTGGCTAATCCGGCGAGTCAATGCTGAGAGTTTAGATGGGATGGAGATTCTCATTTGTGTCTGAAGGGTTACAGTTGTTGGTTTGTACACGTGTCCTTCAGCCATTGTAATTCTCTCTTCCGCATACACCTCTGACCATTATAGTTTCTAAAGAGCAGCGTTAGTGTGCGCATCTTTGCCCTCGAGTATCTCCTCTGCAGTTCTTCAGTTTTGTGACTCGCCATGGGCCCAATGATATTATGTTTGTGTGATGATGCGTTTTGTTGTACATAAAGGGACATCCGCAGTTTACTTTTTTTAAAATATGTGTGTATGTGAGTGTGTCTGTGCTGCAGTTGATGGTACTTCCTTACAGATGTGCTGTCAGTAACTTGTGTGTACATCACACAGCCACATTGTAAACCGATATCAGGATATTGTTTCTGGTTCCACCCGCAGATTCTTGAATTCACCTGAGTTAGTGTTTGTGTGTTTTAAGTGGCACCAGAGCGCGGCGTGGCTTGCTGTGTCTGTTCAGGTGACATCCCGCTAGGCCCTCGGCAAACGGCCTACAAACACTTCCGCAATGTCACCAACAGTTGCCTCTGCCAACTTTCCTACATCAAGGGCAAAAACAAAAATTCACAAGTGGTGAGGGTGCAGATCCTTTAACTCCTGTACCCATGTCCGACCATATTGTGCAAATATCTGAAAATGCTGTCTTTTTATTACTCTCCAGTGAAGGATGAACTGTACACCTTTAAAAACTTTCATTTGCCATTCTAATAGTTTTCTCTGCTAAACAACTTTCTATTTACTTTTCGAGTTTATGAGCGGTTTCAGGGCGCGCACACTGAATATGGTCCCCAGAGTATCAATAGGGCACGTTATCAAGGATAAAACATCAAACAAAATATAGACAGGTGTGAGTCTAGATTTTCTACACCTAACACCACATATTGTATTAATTGTATTTATATAGTGACTCTACAATAGTCTACAGTGATGAGTACATATCACAAGAATTACCACTTGCTATTGTTTAATATGCTAAACTGAGGGAGACATTACATGTACTGTGTTCTGCTATAGGTGATGAACTTGCCACATAGAGAATTTTATGGCGTTCCGGAGCATGAGTTGTGTTTGAGTGTTGCTTCCTTCTTTATTCCTTTTTGTTTCCTTTGGCTCTCATTCATAGTATATGTAGAATTGCTAAGTGCTTGTATTCATAAACCTTCTACTCTATTTAAAGGTATTTTCTGTATTCCTGGTATGAATGGCTCCAAACTAAATGGGCAAGAATGAGTTCTGGTGTTGGAATATGCAGAAGGGTTCAGGTTTGTGCAGTAGAATGTGATGAGTTTTCAACTTCCAGAGAAAATATAGAGAGGACATGAGATGAGAGAACTCTCTTAAGGGCATACTTTTTGAGGAGGCCCTCTGCTTTTGATTGCAGTGGCTCAGTTTATTTGGTGATTCACAATTCCAATCATGGGTAAAACATGGCTTGTTGAACATAGATGAGATGTACTTGCAAATTGTTTGATTGCATATTGCATTTCAGGTTTTCAATTTGACCAATCCTTTGACTTCTTACCAACGAAATATGAGTGTCTTCCTGGTCGAGGACCGCACTGCTTTTTCTCTTATCTGTCTTGTATCAAGACCCTGCTGGACTATGGGGTGAAAGAAAGCTTGAATAAGCAGCTACCTATGTTATATGACATCTCTTTATTAATGTAATAACTGCACTTTCACAATTGCTTTATTAACCATCCTGCTTTCTCAAATTTGCTTGAAAATGCACCATTTGTCCACTCTTTTTTCAAAATTTTCTCGGGGGGAGAACCCCCCCGAACTCCCCTTAGGTTGGTCGTGATCGCTCGCTACGCTCGCTCGCAGTGGTGCAGTATGCCAATAATTTTACGCCTCACCACTTTCAAATATCACCAGCCACCACTGCTTTCACTCTGTGTTCCACCATGTCTAAATTGATTTTCACTCTCTGGGGTCTTTCATCCAAAATTACAAATTCTCCCACATGTTAATAAGAAGTTGTATGCCAGGCGCTTCACCCAATAGTCACACCAGTCAATGGTCCCCTCCTGTAATTAGTTGGAGGCTCCCTGAAGGGATAGCTGAAGACACAATGATCCCTTAAGAATTAAAAGGAAAAACAGGAAACCATAAGCTTAACAACAAGAGTCAACAGAGAAAAACTGAGTAAATAGTTAGTTCCCCAATGCCCATGTGACATTTTTATTACCCAGGCAAAAAATATATGATTTTGCTGTTGCATGAATTCTGTAATTGTATTGACATTAGAAGGTGTGCTATTTGGTATAATTTTCTCACACTCATGAGAGGCCTGAGAAGACATTTTCTTGCAGGGGCCTGTAAAATCATGACTTAGAGAGATTTTCCGCTTGCGGCATTAACTTGCATGACTATTATACTTGAAATATGTTTTCACATTCAAGTTTCACTTGTAATACATCCAAGTACATTTCATGCATTACATATAATGTTGGATAATTGTCGCAATAATTATTATGTCATGAAATAAAAATTCACACTTTATCCCACCTCTAATTTCAATCCTTCACCGGTAGAAATTGTAGCAAAACAATAAAGCCATCCTTCTCTTACAATTTTACCATCCGCCTGTGATGGAGCAAGGATTCGAGAAAATGAAACTTGCTCGGAGAAATCCTCCATTAACTTTTCATTAGTCATTAAAACTGTAGATAAGACGAAACTAATATATACCAGACACCGACACATGGGGAGAGAAGCTTACGCATGCTTAAACTAATGAAGAATAAAAAGCAACGCGACTAAAACCCACTTTAATTTGCGAAAACGCTTTGCGCATGTTCAAATCTGAATTACGTAGAGATAACGTGACTAACTCGCTTTGAGAGGGAAAACCTTGTGCATGCGCAAGAAAGACTAACACGTGGTCTTGAAGTACCGCGTGCCTGGCATCTGCTTGCTTGAATTTAAAAGAAAGCTGCTGTTGTTAACGCTTTTGCCTAAGAGAGATAATAACATTATGGGATAGAGTAGAAGTGGGTGGTGAACAGTGAGAATTATATGTATAAGAAAATAACATCTGTTTATGATTCCTTTGTTAATAGTGTGCATTCGGGTCTGCTAAGAGCTTGACAGAAAAAGAAAATGGCGATGGATGACCAAAAGTTGTGCATGCTCATAGAGTCCATGTTGTGACCTAGTGACCGAAAGAGCTGAATGAATGCCAAGAATCAAGGACAGAAGACATGAGAAAAAGAAGACATGTATCATTCGTCTATGTAGTCTGTATTGAATAAATTATTGCGCATAGCAACAATATATGCATGGGAAGAGGACAATATGAATGAGCTAAAGGGGAAGGGCTAGCTAACAATAAATGCCTTAAAAGAAATGAATATGTCAGTATGGTGTGATGAAAACTCCCCTACCCCCGTCCAATCATATTCCGTATTTTAGTGAAATTTGCAACTCTTGAGGGTGGGACATGTAGAAATAAAGACTATAACTAGAGTAAGTTGAGTTAAGTTAGCAGATCGATCGTCATCGACGTTGAGAGAGAGAGACGAGTATGCTGCATCGGGAGAGAGCATCATAGAAGAGAGAGAGAGAGAGGCGAGAGCAGACTGGGAAGATACGGATCCGAAATGACAGCCTGATTAGATTCGAAGATTTGCGGAAGAAGATCGAGGAGGGAGAGAGTGTAAGAGAGGGAATAGCCCTGGTGCGTCGGGTTTGTAGAAAGGTCTAGTAAGTATTGGTCCTGTCCTGATCCTGTCCTTTAGTCTTTGTCTCCTGATCCTAAGTCAGGGGACCTCCACCATTCCTTTGGCCAGAGGGTTGGTTTTCCAGTCATCTCTTATTAGGTAAATGATATTCTATCTCAAATTTGCATATTTCTTTGAAATGTACGTTAATATGTGCCTTTTGTCTCTACATCTATCCACTCTTATGCATTGATTTTTGTTGAATGAGGTTGTGTAATTGAATGTATTTTGCTAAATGAAATTTCTCTCTCTCCCATTGAAGAATGATGGAATTTGCACTGTGAATCTGTAATGATGAGCGTTCAACTTTATGACTGAAAATTTAGATAAAGCTTATAAATCTTACTCAGAGTCTGTGGTCATTTCACTAAGAGCTGTGCATTAGTTAAGAAGTTGTTAATATCACCATCAACTAACTCAACTAATGGTCCATCGACCAGAGGAAGAGTGTTGATTCGTGAAGATTAGTTAGGCATTGAAATGTCAATTTAACCTGTTTTGTGGTTACAGGGACATAACTAATCAGAACTTAAGTGAATTATAAAATCTTGACCCCCCAGCGGAGCTGTCCAGGGAGTGTGGATGAACATTTTCAGATGAATGTATATGGGCCCATTGAAATATTCAGTTTTGTGAAATATTCAACCCCGGGAGCCTTCCGCTGGATCAGTTTTTCTGGTAGCAGAGTTATGGTTATTATTGATTAGTTTGGTGATTATTGATTATTGATTATTGATTTTAACTACATGTCTAACACTAAGGGTTAGTGTCGCGTTTTATGTTGTCTGGAAGTACAAGTACAGAGATACCTGGGAATCCCGGGAATGGAATTTAGAAGAGTGTGGTAAGGAAATCACATAGCAGAAGGCTAATCGTCTGTCGTCATAATACCTAAAAGCTACGGAGGGCTGTAGGTGTTATATTATGGACTATATCATATAAAAGTAGAGTGTGAGTGATAGCGAAGGGTCCACCTGTGAAACTTTGGCCTTACCCAAAGGAGGAGTATCCCTAGAGGAGTAATAGGTCCTCCCCGAGCTTAAGTGAAGGGTAAACAGTGGTTTTTACTCGCAGTGTAAGGAAGTACTTTCTCTTTGAAGCAAGTGAATAAAACTATCTTTGGATTAGGGGGGCAGACAGAGTAGCGCTGTTTTTACATTGTAACTAACAGAAATTTATAAAGAAAAATTAGAAAATGCATTGTTGTATTTCCTTGTGAAGGGAGGGTCAGAGGCAGGAGTCATACTGACGTCACAAAGAGCCACGCTGGTATTGGTTGAGACAGCGGGCGTGTAACAAGTGCAGATTGTAAAGGGAGGGTCAGTAGTAGGAGTCATACTGACTTCAGAAAAGAGCCACGCTGGCATTGGTCAGACAAGTGGGTGTGTTGAAAACCCTGATTGGTTGGTAGACAAGAACCGCACTGGTATTGGTTGTAGGAGAGAATACGTACTGAGCCCCGATTGGACTATTGGTGTGAGACGCGCTGGTATAGGACGAGTGTTGGCAAACAGGATACGTGAAAAGGAGAATACGGAAGAGTCTCTAGTTTTAGCCTGCTGAAATAATTAGTCACAGGGATCGGAAGAATGAAGTTGATTAATAAAATCAAAAATTTCTTTAAAAAAGATAAGCGTGTAGTAACCAGAGAAGGAATTCTTATGCCAACCCCTAACATGCCTGCTTCCTTTATGATGTTGGAACGAGGATATCATACTTGTGTCTGGTTGGAAAATTGGGAAGAGTATACGAAAGGTGATGTTGTTCTAGCTTTTCCTGAACATGGTACGTTTAATGGAAGGATTCTTCAGAATTTGAGAAATCGGATGAATTCATTAGAACCAAGTCCTAGGTTAACGCAGTATGAAGCTTTGGAGGAATGGGAAGTTGAGGCATTTGAACGAGAAAAATACAGAGGAGGTAGAAGAATAAATAGAGGGTTTTTACCCAGATATCCATTTGAAACTCGAGGGGATCAGATTAAAAGATGGAGAAGAGCTGTAGTAACAGAAGGCTTGTATCCAGTGTTGGTGGCTGAGGATCAAGTAGGGAGTAAGTGTAAAGAAAAAGTGAAACACATAGGTATGACAGGAACAGGATGTGAAGAATCTGATGATGAGTTATTAGAAGACCTTTTAGTTAAAAGACCTCCACCTTATCAAGAAAATGCTAGAGATACAACTCCAAGTGCACCAATGATGGGAACTCCATTAGTTCCACAAGTTTTATATGATCCAACAGTCACCCGAGTATTACAGGAAAAAGAAAGGAATGCGTTGAATAAGACAAAAGAAGAGATAATTCAGAAAATAAATCAGTTAGGTTTGAATGCTGAAGCCTTGACAGTACCAGTAACAATTGGTCCTGTTATTCCATTGTATGGTGATAAACGAGATATCCCGAGATTACAAACAGTGACAGTTCCACAGAATAATGCTAGGAAAGAGGCAGAAATGTTAGAAGATTAAACTAGTGAATGTGATTCGAATATCTCGTTACTAGATCTCCCTAATCTTGAAACGGTGACCGAGACCCCGAAGAGAATTACACCAGTAAATACAAGGAGAAAAGAACCGAATGTCACTCCAGTAGCAGGGAACTCAAAAGGATTTTCACCAGAAGACCTAGAGGAGTGGGCAAAAGGATTAGACAAGAAAAAACCCCAAACACCAGATATAGATGTAGGCAAGTTGAAAGTGGATTTAGAAAAAATGATTATTGGTACTATAAGCTCAGACAGATTAGGTTCATATGGAGATGATGAATTGTTGTTTTTGTGCAAAAATATAACCTGGAGAGCAAAGAATCTTCATGAGAAGATAGTAGAAGTGGCTTCAGAATTTAGAATAGACGTATAAAAATCGAAAATATTACAAAAACCATATAGGGCAGAATTTACTGAGAAAGATTTAGAAAGTTTGAATGCATCAGGAAGGAGATTACAGATAAAAGAATTAATGTATATTTTGAAGAAATGGGGAGATGCAGACCGATGGAAAGGTAGATGGACAAGAAAAAGGGATGAGGCAGCTACAAAGGAAACATCTGCATTCCCATTAAGAGAGACAGAACAGGTTGAAAAAGTGTGTCCAATGAGAGAAGTTCCTGGTGGTGGATATGTTCATGTTCCTTGGTCAAGACAGGATATTTTGTCTTTTACAAATGATTTCCCCAGATTGAGAGAGAAACCAATTGAATGGTACAAGCAGGTAGAAAGATTTGTGAAAGTTTCAAAGGTATTATTAAAGGATTTGGATGGCCTGTTTGACATAGTGGTACCAACTGATTTGTGGACAGAATGTAAAATTACTATTGATTGGCCAACTGAAGAGTATCCCAGAGACGCAAGGACAGGTGCGCCTTCAGATGAAGTGATGAAAAAGTATCAACAGGTGATTACTTTCTTGAAAGGGAAAATTCCTCCAAAAGAAACAGATTGGGTTAAAATAGATAGAACAACTCAAGAACCAAAAGAGTCAGTACACGCGTACTACGAAAGGCTGTTGCAAGTATTTAAGCAGTATAGTGGATTTGAAAATATTGGTGACAAGGATATGGGACATTTTGTGTATAGGTTTGTGTATGGATTGAGATCAGAAATTAGTCAGATGAATCAGCAGCATATGCTTTGCTGGCAGAGCAAGCCCATTGATGATATCTTGAAGTATGCAAAGTATTGTAGTGATGATATTGATGCAAAACACAAGAAACTGAAAGAAAAAATGATGTGGGCAAAAGTGAAGCTAGCAGAACACCAAGAGGCACATTCTGGTTCTCAAAATGACAATCAGATGAACGATCAGAATCAGAATGGTCAAGGATCAAATGGAAATAAAGGAAAAGGACGAATGAGTAGAGAAGAAGCGAAAAGAAGTTTCCTTGTCATGCGTGCGGAAAGCATGGACATTGGAAGAATGAGTGTAGAAATGTTCAACAGAGTAATGGGGTAAATCAAAATTTAAATCCACAGATGCAGAATGAGGTGGTTGTGAACCAGCACAACAGCAACAGGTAGTTACTCCGCAATTACAGGTGCCACAAGCCCCTATGCCCAACCATGTGAACGCTCAGGTGCAGAGATACAGTGTGAACACCGGATTTCGTGGAGAGAGTGGTAAGAATACACAAACGATTCAACAATATTGGATGCAAAGTAATGAGAGTGATTCAGATGCTTCTCAATGACGGTGCCTGAGGGGGAGGAAGAATGCGTGCTTGGCGCATCCTTGGCGGTAGATCAGTCAGGTCCATTTGTTGATGGAAAAGTGGAAGGTAATGACATCACTTTTCTAGTGGATACTGGTGCTACCCGTTCTACTGTGAGAGCAGCAGAAATTCCAAACCTACCCCTCTCGGGAGAAACTATCCAAGTTGTAGGAGTCTCAAATAAGCAAATAAAAACCCCACTCACTAAACCAATAGAAGTGAATATTGGGAATTTCAAAGACATGCATCGGTTTGTGGTATGTGATTCAAGTCCAGTGAATTTGTTAGGGAGGGATTTGTTGTGCAAAATGAACTGCACCATCTATTGTACGCCTGATGGTATTGCTTTCCAAACACCTGATGAAGATATTGCTTTCAAAATGATGCTAGCAAAACAAGGAACAGAAGTGGATGAGATGTTTTCACTTCTTACTGAAAATGGTTTACCTGATGAGCTGAAAAACACAGTGAAATCAGATGTGTGGGATTTTACAGGAAAGGAAATTGGTCTGATGGCAAATGTAGACCCAATTAAAATAATGGTGAAAGAAGGTGCAATCTATCCGAACACACCCCAATACAGAATGAGCCCTGAAGTAAAAGCCGGAGTTGCTCCAGTAATTGATCAAATGATTGAACAAGGTATTTTGAGAGAGATAATGGGCAGTCCTTGTAATTCGCCAATCATGGGGCTTAAAAAGCCTAGTGGCAAGTATAGGATAGTGCAAGATTTAAGGAAAATTAATAAGATAGTAGTACCCTGTTGTCCAGTAGTACCAAATCCAGCAGTGATCCTTTATCAGATACCTTGTGATGCACATTGGTACACGGTGATTGATTTGTGCCAAGCATTCTTTTCGATTCCGTTACACCAGGATAGCCAATATCTTTTTGCATTCCGGTTCGGAGACAGTGTTTTGGCATGGTGTCGGGTTCCTCAAGGGTACACAGAGAGTCCCTCAATTTTCAATCAGATCCTGAAAAAGTGTTTGGAAACATTGATTATGCCAGGAAATTCAGTTTTGGTTCAATACATTGATGACCTATTAGTGGCATCAAAGACACGAGAGGCTTGTGTCACTGACACAATTGCCTTACTGAACCATTTGGCAGAAGGTGGAAACAAGGTGTCACCAGAAAAATTACAGTTTTGCCAACAAGAAGTCCAATATTTGGGACACAGGATAGAAAAGGGAGTCAGGAAAGTGACACCAGAGAGAATAAAAGTGATTCGACAAATGAGTCTGCCTAAAACTAAGAAAGAAGTACGAATGTTTTTAGGAGTGATTGGATACTGTCGTCAGTGGATCAGTGGATTTTCATTGCTTTCAAAGCCTTTACTAAGATTGACACGAAAGGATGTGACAGACCCGATTGCATGGGATGATGAAAGTGAGAATGCATTCATAAAATTGAGAGATTGTCTGTGTCAAGCACCAGCGTTAGGAATGCCTGATTATACGAAATAATTTGTTTTGTTCTGTTGTGAGAGAGAAGGATGTGCACTTTCAGTGTTGACACAGAGACATGGATTGTCACGGCGTCCAGTGGCATATTTTTCTGCCACTCTGGATCCAGTGGCTGCGGCATTGCCTGGCTGCTTAAAAGCAGTAGCTGCTACCTGTGTGAGTCTGGAGCAGAGTGAATCGACTGTAATGGGACATCCCCTAAAGGTGTATGTGCCACATTCAGTCGAGATCCTTTTAACAAGGACTCGTACTCAGCACTTGACCCCTAGTCGGCTGACTAAGTATGAAAGGGTGATCCTGGGTGCTAAAAATGTAAGCGTGATAAGATGCACCACAGTAAATCCAGCAACCTTGCTGCCGGATCCATACTGTGAAGAAATAAAAGAAGAGGCTGATCATGATTGCTTGGATGTGACAGAAATGTGTACAAAGCCCAGACCGGACATCTTTGATGTCCCATTGGAAGAATCAGACTATGTATTGTTTGTTGATGGGTCATGCTTGCGAAAACAAAATGGAGAACTGAGTTCTGCCTATGCTGTATGTACTGTATCTGCTATTCTAGAAGCATCCTGTCTAAGAGGAGTCAAGTCTGCACAAATAGCCAAATTAATGGCTTTGACAAAAGCATGCAAAATTGGGAAAAAATTGAGAGTAACCATATTCACGGATAGTCAATATGGTTTTGGGGTTGTGCATGACTTTTGCCAATTATGGATGCAAAGGGGATTTCTGACTTCTTCAGGTTCTCCTATCAGGAATAGTAAAAATGTCAAAGAACTATTGGAAGCACTACAATTGCCAAAAGAAATTGCAGTGGTCAAATGTGCCGCACATAAGTCAGGAAATGATTATGTGACACAAGGCAACAAATATGCTGACCAAGTTGCACAATTTTGTGCTCGAAATACAATGGGGCAGATTTACAAGCCCCTTGCGCCACTTTTGCGTCATTTTTAACATGGGAAAAGTGACGCAAAAGTGGCGCAAGCGGCTTGTAAATCTGCCCCAATGTCTTTGAACAGAGGGTTGGAAAAAGAAGTTACCAATTGCCAACTAATGTTTTTCTCTGCTTTAGAAACATGGGATGAAGTTAGACAGTTACAGAATGAGGCAAATGTAAAAGAAAAATAATTCTGGATCAACACAGGTTGCACAAGAAGAGTAGATGATGAAGTATGGGTGTGTCCAGATGGTAGACCGATAATGCCAAACAGTTTACTATCACAAACGGGAAGAGTATATCATGGAGCTACACACATTGGGAGGGATGCCATGATTAGACACTTCAGGCAGACATGGTACAATCCCAAATTTAGGCTAATTGCAGAGAGTCTTTGCCAGTGATGCTTGACATGTCAACAGCAGAACCCAGGTAGAAAAACGTTTGTCAGTTGGGGAAAAATCGGAAAGGCAGAGGGACCATTTACAAGACTGCAACTTGACTTCATAGAGCAGCCGCTGTGCAATGGTTTGAAGTACGTCCTTGTCATTGTGTGTCTGTTTTCTCGTTGAGTGGAAGATTATCCCACGAGGAGGAATGACAGTCTCACAGTTGCCAAACTACTGTTGAGAGAACTCATTCCCAGATTCAGATTTCCAGTCACTTTGTAATCAGATAGAGGACCTCATTTTAACAATGAGATAATTCGATTAATTTGTACAGCTTTCAAAGTTGAGCAGAAACTACATTGTGCCTATCGACCAGAAGCATCTGGAGTGGTTGAGCATCTCAATGGCACAATAAAATCCAGGTTAGGGAAGGTGTGTGCATCCACTTCACTGAAATGGCCTGATGCTTTGCCCCTTGTATTGATGAGCCTTAGAAGCATCGCTGACAGAAGGACGGGCTTGAGTCCTCATGAAATTCTCATGGGAAGAGCAATGAGACAAGCATTTGTACCTGGAAACAAACTGATGAATATAACTGATGATCTAGTGTTGGACTATTGTAAAGGATTAGCTGATCTGGTAAGTTCTGTGTCTCACCAGGTTGGAGAAGATGCAACCGCAGCACAGGCAAATCAAGCTCAAGATTTGTGTCCAGGAGACTGGGTTGTGGTAAAGAAGCACACGAGAAAATCGTGTTTAGAACCCAGGTGGAAAGGACCTCATCAAGTTATATTGGTCACGACGACAGCAGTGAAGTGTGCTGGCTTGCCAAACTGGATCCATGCCAGTCATACCAAAGAGTCCCAAGTCCACCTGAACGACAAGAGCAGCAACTGGTAGAACAAAGAGAAGAACCAGAAGCTGAAAGTTGTGAAGTCGAAGAAAACAGAGAAACAGACTCTGAAGAACGTATTGATGATGAACAACCAAGTACAAGTCAAGTAGGGTGGGCACCAGTTACTGGGTCTCAAGAGGCTGTTGTAGAGGCCGAGGAAGAGCAAGAGATTGAGAGACCAGAACAAATTGAAACGGAAGATCCAGCATCAAGCTCAATCAGAAGAAGAAAAAGAAAGACTGACAGGTTCAGAACAAATTCAGTCAACGGAAGAAACTACTACAGGAAATTCAGATCAAGCACAATTAGAATTAGAAAAAGAAGGATTTAAAGATCAAGAACAAAATGAATCAACAGAAAGAGAAAGATCAGAAAGTCCGGAGGAAGAAGCTCAGTTAAAAGAAAGAGAAAACAAAAGAACGTTAGAAATTGGCGAAGAAGGTGAAAAGGCAGTGCAAACAAAGAGGATCAGAAAAGGTGATCACTGGCCAAGTGGAGTAAAAGGACTGAGATATGTTTTGAGAAGAAGAACAGGGAAAGAACTAGAACAAGTAAATGAAATATCAAGTCAAACTGAGCAAGAACATCCAAGAAGAAAATCTTTACGAAAATCAAAAAGAGTGAGAGTTCCGAGCAGAAAATATAAGGCTCCTGAATGGACATATATCATCACATATCGAGGAGTTTGAGAATCTTGATCTGAATGAAGAACAAGAAGGTGTTGCTATTGAAGGAATTGATGAAAGCAAATTGAGACCACCTTAAAGGGAAAAGACTTTGACACAAAGGGTGGAAATTGACAAATAAATAAAGAAAAGAATCAAAGAAACCAAAGAAGAAAATAAATAAAATAAAGACAATGGGGAACAAATACAGAAAGCTCTTGAAGTGTGCATTCACACAAAGATTTTATATTTTTCATTATTGTTTTTAGAAAATTTTTGAATTTAGAAGAAATAATTTAGATATTGGTCAATTTTAGAACACTAAAAATGGCAGAAACGAAAGTGACTGAACATTCGAAATCTAGTTTAAAACGAAGATGTGTTAAATATTGTTTGTGCAGTGTTTTAATACTAATGTTAATGTGGTTGTTGCTAACTGTTGTGATACCTATTCTGATGGTAAATAGATAACAGAAATAACACTAATACAAGTGATCGAGTGAATGCAGTTACTAAAAGAACAACTACCACAAATTTAGAGCAAATGGATGAGAGCATGTATCATCATGACAAGTCAAATAGTGATTCGTCATTAAATGTATTTACTAAACTTCTTTGCGAATACGTAGATACAATGGATGTGAGTGACTGTTATGTTTGCATGAAATTACCTTCGTCTGTCTCGGAGGGGGTGACATATCACCATCTTCCTTTAACATATGGTGTGTCATGTAGTGTTGTGTCCAGTTTGTTCTATGTAACAGGCAAATTGCAGTATTATTATTCGAATATGGATTTAGTATTTTCAGAAATCCCTATTCGAAGAAACCTGAACCCAGTGCTTAGTGGTAAAGATGCAGAATTCATGGGTGAGTTCTTCTTAACAACAAACCCAATAGATATAACATATGCTCATAAGAATAATCTAACATGTATTTTGCGTGATGAAGAAAAAGATTTTCTAAATTTAGTAGAAGAAAGAAGGCAGGATTTCCAAAAGAAGGCTGTTGAACAGAAGTCACATGTACCTCCATGGGCTAATAAGGAAGGGGACTATAAGAAAGGCGAGACTCATGCTGCAATGTCCCTAGATTTGTCAAAATTGGGAAAATTCTGTCTGCATAGACTAAAAACTGACTATAACAACATTTTCATTGGTTCTAGTGAATGTGAACATACTCTTCCTAATAATGGGGGATGGGGACTAAAAGGTGGAACTGATCCTGTTTTTCCAGGGATTTATTACGTGTGTGGTAAAAATGCCTATTATAGGTTGCCCACGCGATGGTATGGTAGTTGTTATGTTGGAATAGTATTTCCAAAGGTATATCACATTACTAAGAACAATGAAATGGATGTAGTAAGTCAAGGACTAAAACGAACTAAAACAACAAGCTTTTCAGAAATAGTAGGTGATATATTTGGTGCACTGATACCGACAGTTGGAGTCATACTGAATTCACATAAAATACGAAAGATTGTCAACGATAGTTGATCGTCTATCGACAGATACTGCTGGGGGATTCTTAATGATTAATACCGAAATGGTTGCAATTAGATCCATGGTTTTGCAAAATCGACTTGCACTTGATATATTATTGGCAAAAGAGGGCGGAGTCTGTGGCATGTTGAAAGTCCAACATTGCTGTACATATATCCCTGACAAAAGTAAAGGTATTGAGGGATATATTAAGAACATTACAAAGATTCATGAAGATTTGACCCAACTAGAGGTTGACGGTGTCTGGGAAAGACTTAGTAAAAGTATTTCTGCTATAGGTAGTTGGTTTTCCATTTTAGGGAATAGTCTATTAGGGAAGATCCTAATACCTGTAATTTCAATAGCAATAATAGCTTTGATAATGATGATGACATATAAATGTTGCAAGAGTAAAACAAGAGAAAGAATGTTAGCAGAAATAAAGAATAAGAGAATGGGAAGAAAGAGAAAAAGGGAAGAGATTGAGTTAGAGGAAATTAAAGGAAGTTTATATGATAAAATGAAAAAATTTGACATGAAAAAGAAACCCGAAGAATTAGTAGAAAGAGAGGAAGACACTAAAATTAAATGAATGAAAGTTGGCACTTGGTAATGATGGGTATTTTATGATGGCTCAAAAATGCCATCAGGTGGGGGATTGATGGAGCAAGGATTCGAGAAAATGAAACTTGCTCAGAGAAATCCTCCATTAACTTTCAATAGTCATTAAAACAGTAGATAAGACGAAACTAATATATACCAGACACCGACACATGGGGAGAGAAGCTTAAGCATGCTTAAACTAATGAAGAATAAAAAGCAACGCAACTAAAATCCGCTTTAATTTGCGAAAACGCTTTGCACATGTTCAAATCTGAATTACGTAGAGATAACGTGACTAACTCGCCTTGAGAGGGAAAACCTTGTGCATGCGCAAGAAAGACTAACACGTTGTCTTGAAGGACCGCATGCCTGGCATCTGCTTGCTTGAATTTAAAAGAATGCAAAAGAAACAATTGATGGACGGAATGCTGGACAATGCAAACATTCACCCCCAGTCACAAGGATCTGGGTTAAATCCATCATTCTTTTGCTCACCACACCACCCCAGTTTGGACCCAGCCATATGCAAATCAGTCTTGACCCTGTTCCTTGTGGGAACAGTCCAGCCCGAACTGCCAAGCCAGGTCCTCCCTGGACCGGAAACAAGCATCCTGGGACCGGTTTCAGGGCATCACCTTCTTCAGCCAGGCTAGCTTGAATCCAGTGGTGTAGTGAGCACGGGACCCACGTCTGGGCATACCCTTCCCACTTAGGGCGACAAATGCAAAAGAAACAATTAATGGACGGAATGCTGGACAATGCAAACATTCACCCCCAGTCACAAGGATCTGGGTTAAATCCATCATTCTTTTGCTCACCACACCACCCCAGTTTGGACCCAGCCATATGCAAATCAGTCTTGACCCTGTTCCTTGTGGGAACAGTCCAGCCCGAACTGCCAAGCCAGGTCCTCCCTGGACCGGAAACAAGCATCCTGGGTCCGGTTTCAGGGCATCACCCTTCTTCAGCCAGGCTAGCTTGAATCCAGTGGTGTAGTGAGCACGGGACCCACGTCTGGGCATACCCTCCCCACTTAGGGCAACAAATGCAAAAGAAACAATTGATGGACGGAATGCTGGACAATGCAAACATTCACCCCCAGTCACAAGGATCTGGGTTAAATCCATCATTCTTTTGCTCACCACAGCACCCCAGTTTGGACCCAGCCATATGCAAATCAGTCTTGACCCTGTTCCTTGTGGGAACAGTCCAGCCCGAACTGCCCAGCCAGGTCCTCCCTGGACCGGAAACAAGCATCCTGGGACCGGTTTCAGGGCATCACCCTTCTTCAGCCAGGCTAGCTTGAATCCAGTGGTGTAGTGAGCACGGGACCCACGTCTGGGCATACCCTTCCCACTTAGGGCGACAAATGCAAAAGAAACAATTGATGGACGGAATGCTGGACAATGCAAACATTCACCCCCAGTCACAAGGATCTGGGTTAAATCCATCATTCTTTTGCTCACCACACCACCCCAGTTTGGACCCAGCCATATGCAAATCAGTCTTGACCCTGTTCCTTGTGGGAACAGTCCAGCCCGAACTGCCAAGCCAGGTCCTCCCTGGACCGGAAACAAGCATCCTGGGACCGGTTTCAGGGCATCACCCTTCTTCAGCCAGGCTAGCTTGAATCCAGTGGTGTAGTGAGCACGGGACCCACGTCTGGGCATACCCTTCCCACTTAGGGCGACAAATGCAAAAGAAACAATTGATGGACGGAATGCTGGACAATGCAAACATTCACCCCCAGTCACAAGGATCTGGGTTAAATCCATCATTCTTTTGCTCACCACACCACCCCAGTTTGGACCCAGCCATAAGCAAATCAGTCTTGACCCTGTTCCTTGTGGGAACAGTCCAGCCCGAACTGCCAAGCCAGGTCCTCCCTGGACCGGAAACAAGCATCCTGGGACCTGTTTCAGGGCATCACCCTTCTTCAGCCAGGCTAGCTTGAATCCAGTGGTGTAGTGAGCACGGGACCCACGTCTGGGCATACCCTTCCCACTTAGGGCGACAAATGCAAAAGAAACAATTGATGGTCGGAATGCTGGACAATGCAAACATTCATCCCCAGTCACAAGGATCTGGGTTAAATCCATCATTCTTTTGCTCACCACACCACCCCAGTTTGGACCCAGCCATATGCAAATCAGTCTTGACCCTGTTCCTTGTGGGAACAGTCCAGCCCGAACTGCCAAGCCAGGTCCTCCCTGGACCGGAAACAAGCATCCTGGGACCGGTTTCAGGGCATCACCCTTTTTCAGCCAGGCTAGCTTGAATCCAGTGGTGTAGTGAGCACGGGACCCACGTCTGGGCATACCCTTCCCACTTAGGGCGACAAATGCAAAAGAAACAATTGATGGACGGAATGCTGGACAATGCAAACATTCACCCCCAGTCACAAGGATCTGGGTTAAATCCACCATTCTTTTGCTCACCACATCACCCCAGTTTGGACCCAGCCATATGCAAATCAGTCTTGACCCTGTTCCTTGTGGGAACAGTCCAGCCCGAACTGCCAAGCCAGGTCCTCCCTGGACCGGAAACAAGCATCCTGGGACCGGTTTCAGGGCATCACCCTTCTTCAGCCAGGCTAGCTTGAATCCAGTGGTGTAGTGAGCACGGGATCCACGTCTGGGCATACCCTTCCCATTTAGGGCGACAAATGCAAAAGAAACAATTGATGGACGGAATGCTGGACAATGCAAACATTCACCCGCAGTCACAAGGAACTGGGTTAAATCCATCATTCTTTTGCTCACCACACCACCCCAGTTTGGACCCAGCCATATGCAAATCAGTCTTGACCCTGTTCCTTGTGGGAACAGTCCAGCCCGAACTGCCAAGCCAGGTCCTCCCTGGATCGGAAACAAGCATCCTGGGACCGGTTTCAGGGCATCACCCTTCTTCAGCCAGGCTAGCTTGAATCCAGTGGTGTAGTGAGCACGGGACCCACGTCTGGGCATACCCGTCCCACTTATGGCGACAAATGCAAAAGAAACAATTGATGGACGGAATGCTGGACAATGCAAACATTCACCCCCAGTCACAAGGATCTGGGTTAAATCCATCATTCTTTTGCTCACCACACCACCCCCAGTTTGGACCCAGCCATATGCAAATCAGTCTTGACCCTGTTCCTTGTGGGAACAGTCCAGCCCGAACTGCCAAGCCAGGTCCTCCCTGGACCGGAAACAAGCATCCTGGGACCGGTCTCAGGGCATCACCCTTCTTCAGCCAGGCTAGCTTGAATCCAGTGGTGTAGTGAGCACGGGACCCACGTCTGGGCATACCCTTCCCACTTAGGGCGACAAATGCAAAAGAAACAATTGATGGACGGAATGCTGGACAATGCAAACATTCACCCCCAGTCACAAGGATCTGGGTTAAATCCATCATTCTTTTGCTCACCACACCACCCCAGCTTGGACCCAGCCATATGCAAATCAGTCTTGACCCTGTTCCTTGTCGGAACAGTCCAGCCCGAACTGCCAAGCCAGGTCCTCCCTGGACCGGAAACAAGCATCCTGGGACCGGTTTCAGGGCATCACCCTTCTTCAGCCAGGCTAGCTTGAATCCAGTGGTGTAGTGAGCACGGGACCCACGTCTGGGCATACCCTTCCCACTTAGGGCGACAAATGCAAAAGAAACAATTGATGGACGGAATGCTGGACAATGCAAACATTCACCCCCAGTCACAAGGATCTGGGTTAAATCCATCATTCTTTTGCTCACCACACCACCCCAGTTTGGACCCAGCCATATGCAAATCAGTCTTGACCCTGTTCCTTGTGGGAACAGTCCAGCCCGAACTGCCAAGCCAGGACCTCCCTGGACCGGAAACAAGCATCCTGTATGACATTGTTCTGCATTCTGTCCATCAACTGTTGTTTTTGCATTTGTCACCCCGAGTGGGACGGGTATGCCCAGACGTGGGTCCTGTGCTCTCCATGCCACTGGAATCAAGCTATCCTGGCTGAAGAGGGGTGAAACCCCAAAACCGGTCCTAGGATGCTTGTTTCCAGTCCAGGGAGGACCTGGCTTGGCAGTTCGGGCTGGACTGTTCCCATGAGGCACAGGGTCAAGACTGATTTGCATATGGCTGGGTCCAAACTGGAATGGCATGGTGAGCAAAAAAACGATGGATTTAGGCCCAGATCTCTGTACTGGGGTGAATGTACGACATTGTTCTGCATTCTGTCCATCAACTGTTGTTTTTGCATTTGTCACCCCGAGTGGGACGGGTATGCCCAGACGTGGGTCCCGTGCTCTCCATGCCACTGGAATCAAGCTATCCTGGCTGAAGAGGGGTGAAACCCTGAAACCGGTCCTAGGATGCTTGTTTCCAGTCCAGGGAGGTCCTGGCTTGGCAGTTCGGGCTGGACTGTTCCCATGAGGCACAGGGTCAAGACTGATTTGCATATGGCTGGGTCCAAACTGGAATGGCATAGTGAGCAAAAAACGATGGATTTAGTCCCAGATCTCTGTACTGGGGTGAATGTATGACATTGTTCTGCATTCTGTCCATCAACTGTTGTTTTTGCATTTGTCACCCCCGAGTGGGACGGGTATGCCCAGACGTGGGTCCCGTGCTCTCCATGCCACTGGAATCAAGCTATCCTGGCTGAAGAGGGGTGAAACCCCGAAACCGGTCCTAGGATGCTTGTTTCCAGTCCAGGGAGGACCTGGCTTGGCAGTTCGGGCTGGACTGTTCCCATGAGGCACAGGGTCAAGACTGATTTGCATATGGCTGGGTCCAAACTGGAATGGCATGGTGAGCAAAAACGATGGATTTAGGCCCAGATCTCTGTACTGGGGTGAATGTATGACATTGTTCTGCATTCTGTCCATCAACTGTTGTTTTTGCATTTGTCACCCCGAGTGGGACGGGTATGCCCAGGCGTGGGTCCCGTGCTCTCCATGCCACTGGAATCAAGCTATCCTGGCTGAAGAGGGTGAAACCCCGAAACCGGTCCTAGGATGCTTGTTTCCAGTCCAGGTAGGACCTGGCTTGGCAGTTCGGGCTGGACTGTTCCCATGAGGCACAGGGTCAAGACTGATTTGCATATGGCTGGGTCCAAACTGGAATGGCATGGTGAGCAAAAAAACAATGGATTTAGGCCCAGATCTCTGTACTGGGGTGAATGTATGACATTGTTCTGCATTCTGTCCATCAACTGTTGTTTTTGCATTTGAATTTAAAAGAAAGCTGCTGTTGTTAACGCTTTTGCCTAAGAGAGATAATAACAACATGGGATAGAGTAGAAGTGGGTGGTGAACAGTGAGAATTATATGTATAAGAAAATAACATCTGTTTATGATTCCTTTATTAATAGTGTGCATTCGGGCCTGCTAAGAGCTTGACAGAAAAAGAAAATGGCGATGGATGACCAAAAATTGCGCATGCTCAGAGAGTCCATGGTGTGACCCAGTGACCGAAAGAGCTGAATGACTGCCAAGAATCAAGGACAGAAGACATGAGAAAAAGAAGACATGTATCATTCGTCTATGTAGTCTGTATTGAATAAATTATTGCGAATGGCAACAATATATGCATGGGAAGAGGACAATATGAATGAGCTAAAGGGGAAGGGCTAGCTAACAATAAATGCCTTAATAGAAATGAATATGTCAGTATGGTGTGATGAAAACTCACCTACCCCCATCCAATCATATTCCGTATTTTAGTGAAATTTGCAACTCTTGAGGGTGGGACATGTAGAAATAAAGACTATAACTAGAGTAAGTTGAGTTAAGTTAGCAGATCGATCGTCATCGACGCTGAGAGAGAGAGAGACGAGTATGCTGCATCGGGAGAAAGCATCATAGAGGAGAGAGAGAGAGGCGAGAGCGGACTGGGAAGATTTAGATCCAAAATGACAGCCTGATTAGATTCGAAGATTTGCAGAAGAAGATCGAGGAGAGAGAGAGTGTAAGAGAGGGAATCGCCCTGGTGCGTCGGGTTTGTAGAAAAGTCTAGTAAGTATTGGTCCTGTCCTGATCCTGTCCTTTAGTCTTTGTCTCCTGATCCTAAGTCAGGGGACCTGCACCATTCCTTTGGCCAGAGGGTTGGATTTCCGGTTATTTCTTATTAGGTAAATGATATTCTATCTCAAATTTGCATATTTCTTTGCAAATGCACGTTAATATGTGCCTTTTGTCTCTACATCTATTCACTCTTGTACATTGATTTTTGTGGAATGAGGTTGTGTAATTGAATGTATTTTGCTAAATGAAATTTCTCTCTCTCCCATTATAGAATGATGGAATTTGAACTGTGAATCTGTAATGATGAGCGTTCAACTTTATGATGAAAATTTAGATAAAGCTTATAAATCTTTCTCAGAGTCTGTGGTCATTTCACTAAGAGCTGTGCCTTAGTTAAGAAGTTGTTAATATCACCATCAACTAACTCAACTAATGGTCCATCGACCAGAGGAAGAGTGTTGATTCGTGAAGATTAGTTAGGCATTGAAATGTAAATTTAACCTGTTTTGAAGTTACAGGGACATAACTAATCAGAACTTAAGTGAATTATAAAAACTTGACCCCCCAGCGGTTTTGCCCAGGGAGTGTGGATGAACATTTTCAGATGAATGTATATGGGCCCATTGAAATACTCAGTTTTGTGAAATATTTAACCCTGGGCCTTCCGCTGGATCACCTGTTTTCTGAAACTGAAGTATCAAACAACCTCAGAGCCCAACCGTTAAAGAGACTTTTCCCTATTACTCAGGGCAGACAAATTTATTATTTTGAATAAAAAACTAAAAAACTTTAATGGCCATTTGTGATTTCTGCTGCAATTTACCCAATTATACCCTACTTTTCTGATGATAAAAAAGTGAATAAATAATAAATAAATAATTATTACATTTCGTTTATTTGCTTGGCTCATTAAAACCAATGCAAAACATGTGTGAGGGAGGAAACTATGATGGTGGCTGCATGAGAACGGCTGTTTTTGCCCTCCCGCACACTGGGCCCATTGTTTTGATTAAGGCTCCTCAGGGAGTTCCTCCAAGGATGAGAGCAGGGATTGGCCTTGCTAGCATTTCACTGGCTGTCTGGCTGCTCTCAACGAAAGGCACGCTCCCGATGTATCGTGTGTTGAGACTGCTAGGCTACCGCATAACCCACTGGATGGTCGCCGCTGCAAGGCATCAGACGGAGCGGGGGCTGGCGATGCCTCCGCCGAAAGCAACGAGGGGGCCAAAAACCTGCACCAGTGGAGCAGCATGAGCGGAGTCAGGTCTGAGGCAGTCTGATCAATCCTCGATCATAAGAACGGGGGAGAAGAGGAGCCCGTAGTCAAGCGCTGCAGAGGCATTGGCTGCCACAGGCGCTGAAGGTTCCTGGGCAGATATTTTCAAAAAGCCTACACAACCTACGGCCTTAAACACTGACGCAACTATAAGCTGACCAGGTAGCCTTGTCAGTGTAGGAGAGTTGGATCTGCTCCTTATAGTTACCCCCACTTTTTGCTGATGTCTCACAGTTTTTGGCCTGGTCTGACTGGGATCCTGCTATTCAGGACCCCAGTCTATATGCTTTCTCCTGTAAATTGCAATACATGTACTTTAGGTACACTCCAGATTGGATACTGGGGTACCCTTATAAGTCCCTAGTATATGGTACACCATGTACCCTGGGCATAGGTCTCAGAGGCCTCCCATGGGCTGAAGCATGTATTATGCCACCCATGAGAGGCCATTCAAAATGACACAACAGGTCTGCTACAGCAGCCTGTGTAAGCTGGTGCTTGCACCACTTACTTAGATATAGGTTCCCTATATCTATCTAAATCACTACACAGTCACCCCTATGGCTGGCCTTATCAATCCTGAAGGCAGGGTGCTGGGTTTTATGTGAGAGGGTGCCCCTGCATGAGCAGAGCCCCTCTGAAGCCTTCGGAGACCATTCTCTCGGGTTGCCTGTGATGCAGCCAGACATATAGGTCTAAGTGCATTATAACCTCACGGTAAATGCTAACTTTAAAACGGCTGCTTAGAAACATGTCGTGTTTGGTGTCAAACACCTTGGAATCATACCTCCACACCAGTAACTGGTGTGGGAGGTATGATTCCACCCTTGTAGAACCACTACTATGGGTCACCGGTCTACCCGGTACCAGCTTTCTTGACCTGGGCAGCACAAAATGGATGCTGCCAGCCACAGACACGAGTCTGCCCTCCTGCTGCTGAGCCAAGCTCGAGCAGAGGAAGGCCTGACAATAGGTCTCCTGTCACAGGGAGGTGTGACCACCTCCCAGACAGGGTTTAGTGTATTGGGGCTGGGTGGGTGCACTCTGAGAGTGCCAGAAAGTCTGCACTGGGGGCACATTTGGTGTCCCTGTGCATAGTCCAGCTCAAACCAGTTCTGGGAGCCATTGGCTCCTGCTCTGGTGTGAAACTGGACAAAGGACATGGGTGTAGCCACCCCTCTGTCCTGCCCCTCCCCTAGGAGGGTCCCCAGAGTCTGTCCAACCCCTTCCCATGGGTATAAAGTGGGAAACCTGATCACAGTACTTTATATTATACCTGGACAAGACTCTGCAAAGAAACCAAGTACTTCGACGGTCTGCACTTTGCTGGATGACGGAAGAATCTCCCTTGGAGTAAAGGAGTTACTCCCCTGCAGCAGCAGGCACCTAAGCGCATCTGACCGGCTTGCATCTCCAGAGCTCCTGCGGACTCTGAAGATTTCTGCAACACAGGAGGTGGGTTCCCAAAGGTCCCCGAGGTAGATCTGACCTCTCAGCAATTCTGAGACCAGTATCCCTTGTGGGGGCTGTGCAACCTGTACCCCTGTGCACAGCATCTATTTGCAAGTGCATATGCTTGTTGGCGATCCCTGAGCTTGTGCATTGGACTACGTGTAGTCCTGACTCCGAGCAACATTTGTAATGAAGATATCCGGCTTCCACTCCACGAGTGCCTGTGGGCTGGTCCTTTGTGAATTCGCTCGAGGTCACCTCGCGATCCCTGGTCCGTTGGCCTGTGGGTCCTGGCGAGGGTCATCTTGTTTGTTCTTGGGCTTCCCTGGTTGCTCCAGATGTGCCCTGACTCTCCATTGCTTGGAGAGTCCCCTGGACCTTGCTAGTCCACACCGTAACCTGTTTCCTCTGCCTGCTTGGGTTGCTGTTGCCAAGGCTTGTTGGTGCTCCAGCCAGACACTGAACCCTCAGCTCTCGACATCCTTTGTGGGACAGCTCACCTCCGGACCCTGGTCATCGTCGCAGTCTATTGAGGCATCCTGCAACAGTACTGCTACAGTCAGGAAGTAAAAGGCACCTCAAAAGGAAAGGTCCAAAATGGAGATGAAGGGGCTTCTCTGAGATTATTCCATTCTGCCTCGCCTAGAGGGGAATGGCCTGGGAGGTGGGAATCTCATACAGGGACCCCTGAGGCAGTATCTATGGAGTCAATATATCAAGGTATAATGGCACATCGCGAAGAAACACGCAAGGAGAGCCGCAGAACTCAGTCTGCTTGTTGTAAGCTGCAATGGGCCATTCGAAGGGTTGCCAAGACTTGCATTGAATTCACAGAAAGATGGAGGAAGTAGAGAACAGGATTGTGACATTGGAGAATGAGGCACTGACACACAAGAAAGTAACCAAGACTCTGGAAGCCCAAATAGCCGATACCCAGTGGAAATTGAAAGATTTTAAGAGCAGGCTTAGGTGAAATAATCTTAGAGTTTTGGACATTCCATAGGGTCAGGAGGGAGAGGATGTACACAAATGTATTGTGGGGCTCTTCAGGGGAGCCTTCGTAGAACTCGCTAACTGGGATTGGGATCAGGAGGTACAATGGGCCCATTGGTTCCCCTTTAGGCAGAACATGTGGACTTCTCAGGATTGGGCAAAACCTAGACAGATATTGATTTATTTCGGTAATTTCTTGTTGCATCAGGCAGTTTCAGATCTGGCTCACCCAGACCAGAAACGATCACTGAAGGGCTGTACATTCTTTATCAGGCCGTACGTTTGTCACTTCACTGTTGAGAGCCGCTGCCGATTGCACCTACCATTAAAACACTTTCAAGATAAAGGATTGCAGGCCTACCTAATGAACCCCGGCCAAGTTATAGGTGGTCTGGTGTGACAAATTTTACGTTTTCACATCTGTGATCAATGCAAAAGAGTTTCTGCGTGGCCTTGGTTCAGGCTAGAAATCTCACAGTTATGGTTTCCTTTTGATAGTGGTTGTTCTAATTTAAGTATGATATGAGGGGTGGGGTCTCTCCTTGTATGCCGAAATATTGGCTCATGGAAATGGAGATTGGGATGTGTTGAGTATTTCAATGCTGGGGAGCAAGTGGATTAGTTGCTAAGAAGTGCATATGGGCATGGTGTGGTGGGGAGGCAGTACACAATCACAGGACCTCGTTGGTACAACTGCTTTCAAGAAGTGGCAGGGGGGTTGGAGGTGGGAGGGAGGGAGGGTAGGAGTCTGGTGGAGTGAGAGGTGGGTGAGGGGGGAAAAAGGAGGAACATTTTGGTTAAAGTTCACAGCAGACAGGTTTAGCTAGAAAGTAAGGTGTGTTCTGCAATGGGTAGGATTTTATTGAGTATGAACAATAGCTGCAGCACTAGGATTCTATCCCCTTGGGGCAGAAATGGCACATGGTAAACAACGTATTAGCACCATCAACATTTGTGGCCTCATCGATAGAGATAAGAGAGGTAGGGTTGTCCTGGGTTTGAGGGTTGTGAAGTTAGATCTGGTTTGTATACAGGAAACCCATATTCCATGGGGTAAGGGGGAATGGCTGAAAGTTCTGGGTCTGTCACCGCTGGCTTGTACACTAGGGGGTTGGTGGTGCTAGCAAATACATTTATCTGCCCCTGCAATCGGGTTAAGGAGAACAATTGTGGTCGGTGGGCTATTGTTGAGTATGTGGTTGGGGGTGCTCGGTTTATGGTCTGCTCAATATATGCCTCTAATACAGATAAGGCAGGAGTGATAGACTTCCTGAACCTGGAGCTGGCTTTGTGGCCACATCCACTTATCTTAAATATCCACCTAGATGTAAAGGATGATTTGAATGGGAACCAACCATATCTAGAGAGGAAACCTGGGGTGTTCAGGGCTCTGCAGCAGTTGGTAATGACCATGGCCTTGTAGACGTATGTGCTAAATAAAAGGCTCCATATCCTGGTTTTACATTTTACTCAACCCCGCACAATAAACTAGTCAGGCTGGACTACTTTTTTGTTTCCACTGCTCTCACAGGACAGGCTGGGATAGAGATTTTTCCAAGGGCCATGTCGGACCATAATCCGCTAGTACTGAAAACTCCCTCTGTAGGCATCGCAGGAAACCGGATGTCTTGAACCTTTGATGGGAAGCTTTTTCTGGATACATCATATAGGGACTGTTAGAAATGGGGGTCTCTAGTTGGCAGAGGTAAGTACCTTTGTCCAAATAGGGACCCTTGCTTCTAGTCAGGGTAAGGGGGATACATACTTTAGATAACCCCTGCTCACCCCCTTGGTAGCTTGGCACAAGCAGACAGGCTTATCCCAAAGGCAATGTGTAAAGTTCTTGTACCAACACTCACAGTAACACAGTGAAAACACCACAAATGGACACCACACCAGTTTAGGAAAAATAAAGTCTCTTTATCTAAACTAAACAAGACCAAAACAACAGAAATCCAATATACACAGTGTTAGAAATGGGGGTCTCTAGTTGGCAGAGGTAGGTACCTTTGTCCAAATAGGGGCCCTTGCTTCTAGTCAGGGTAAGGTGATACACTCCTAAAGTAACCCCTGCTCTCCCCCTTGGTAGCTTAGCACGAGCAGACAGGCTTATCTCAGAGGCAGTGTGTAAAGCATTTGTGAACACATACAGTAACACAGTGAAAACACTACAAATGGACACCACACCAGTTTAGAAATATAAGTAATCTTTATCTAAACCAAAACAAGACCAAGCGACAAAAATCCACAATACAGTAATAAAAATATGACTTTCAGATGGTAGAAATAGTTCAGTTCAATGCAAGTTGTAAATGCGACACTTTTCTCAAAAGTACCTTAAATGCGTCACGCAAAGCAAACAAAATGGCCGCAGGGAAGGTGATGCGTCTGTACCTTACACTCAGGGGAGATGATGCGTCTGTTCCTTACTACGGCGCAGGGGAGGTGATGCGTCAGTTCTTTACTGCGTGGGGAGTTCATGTGTCTGTTTCTTACTGCGGACCCCAAACGATGCGACAGTCTTGGCGCCTCGATGCGATGCGTCGATATGGTACGATGTGTGTCTTCGTGCAGCCGCACAGCAGGCTTGCGTCGGGATCGGTGCGGCGGCGGTGATTTCTCGAGCCGCAGCAGGCGGTGCGACGGTTTCTTCGGCGTTGCGTCGGAAAACCAGTGCGGATGCGGCACGCTTCTTTGGTGTTGCGTCGATTTCCCAGCTCCCAGCGACAAACAGTCTCCAGAGCAGTAGCGGCCCGTGGTGGGAGTGCTGCTGGGCGGTGACATGGGGCGGGGGAGGGGCAGGTGGGGGGTAGTAAACTACGGATTTCGGCCAAATAGAGGTAAGTAAACATATAAATAAATAAAACGAATTTCGTTGCGCGTGCTGCATCGCCAAATGCGATGCAGCGCACGCAACGAAATTCGTTTTATTTATTTATATGTGTACTTACCTCTATTCGGCCAAATTCCGTAGTTTACTACCCCCCACCCTGCCCCTCCCCCACCCCACGTCACCGCCCGGCAGCACTCCCACCACGGGCTGCTACTGCTCCAGAGGTCCTCAATAGCAGCAGGCACCTCTTTGCAGGTTTGGAATTCCCAGCAAGGGAATTCAGGGGAGCTGGTGGTGAAGTCTTTGTGTCCCTGAGACTTCAGAACAGGAGGCAAGCTCAGTTTCAAGCCCTTGGAGATCTTTTCTTCAAGCAGGTGAGAAAGCAAACAGCAAAGTCCTTTTTCTCCATTCCTTGGCAGCAAGCAGCCACTGCAGGCCAACCCCAGACAGCAAACAGCAAAGGGGCAGTATTCCTCCTCAGCTTATCCAGCTCTTCTCCTTGGCAAAGGTTTCCTCTTGATTTCCCAGAAGTGATCTAAAAGTCTGGGGTCTGGGCCCCTCTTTTTATACACCAAAATCCTTTGTTCTCTGAAGGCAGAGAGTGTCTGTACCCAGCCAAAACCAGTTCTGTGGGGCACTTTGCAAGTGCACAACAACCTCCTTTGTCAGTGTGAGCCCTGGCTTCAGACACACCACAGGGGGGCGGAGCCGTCATTGTGGAAGGCAGGCACAGCCCTATTCAGGTGAAGATGCTACTCCTCCCACCACTTCAAATGCAGACCAAGCCTATTCAGCCCAGCCCTGACTCATCAGACTTCTGGAGCCACTGCCCTGCTCCATCCCCTGTCATCCAAAAGCCAGACATGCAATACACAAACCTAGCAGAGGCACACTGGATGGTTAGGCAAGAAAATACCTACTTTCTAAAAGTGGTATTTTCAAACACAGAATGTAAAAATCATCCTCACTAAAAGATGGACTTTAACATTCTGAGTTCAGGCATACTAAACTTTATTTTCCCATCTTGTTCCCAGGGTCAGTTATGTTTATAAGATGTTATAAACAAACTCCCCATTCTGGCCTATGGGAACAAATAGCCTTGCAATAGTGAAAAACGAAATTGGCAGTATTTCACTATCAGCACATGCCACATACATCAGGGCATGTCCTACCTTTCACATATAATGCACCCTGCTCACATGGGTACCTTGAGCCTACCTTAGGGGTGACTAACATGTAGAATAGGGAAAGTTTAGGGACTGGCAAGGGTGTGCACTTGTCAAGTCGACATGGCAGTCCCAGACTGCACACAGGCTCTGCAATGGCAGGCCTGAGTCACATTTACAAGCTGCTTCTGTGGGTGGCACAACCAGTGCTGCAAGCCCACGAGCAGCATTTGATTTACAGGCCCTGGGCACACATAGTGCACTGTACTAGGGTCTGACAAGTAAATCAAACAGCCAATCATGGAATCACTACCCCACAACAATACTTTACAAAGGGAGCATTTGCACTTTGGCACTGAACAGCAGTGGCAAAGTGCCCAAAGCATTTAGACCAGCAAAAACACAGGAGGCAACAGCAAAAAAATGGAAGGGAGACCCACGCCAATGGTGCCAAGTCTAACACACAGTCAAAAATATGACTTTCAAATGGTTTCAAGAACTTGTACCATAGAAAACTATGGTTGCATGTTTTACACAGAGTACCTGTAGTTCCATCAAAATTCACAAGGCCAAACAGCCGCAGATTAAAGAAGAGTCGAAAACAAAGAGATGCGTCAGTTCCTGAGACCTTGGGAAGGCGATGCAACAGTTCTGTTGCATGCAGGAGAAGTGATGCATCGAATTTGGTCTGTAGGGGGAAGTGATGCGTCGATTCTTCGTGATGGCTCTGGTCCACAGGTGATGCGTCGGGAAAAACTTGCCGCACAGGTGCAATGCATGGAAATCTGGGATGCGTCCGTAATCAATGGGGCGGCAGCGAGCGGCGCTGCATCGGTTTTCTTCAGCTGCGACCCCTCAATGCGTCGATTCTTGCAGTGGTGACAGGCGCTGCGTCGGTTTTCGTAGCGGCACGGCAATATGTGGAAAATCTTCTTGCACTTTGGAGATGCATCAGAAAAACAGCCGCAAGAAGAGCGATGCGTCGTTTTTGTAGTTCTTCAAGTTCCTTCTCTCTTCCAGCTCCCAAACAGCAGCAACAACCTCCAGAGGTCCAATACTGGCACAGGCACCTCCTGGCAGGTCAGAACTCACAGCAACAGAGTTCAGGGGAGTTGGGAGTGAAGTCTTTGTGTCCCTGAGACTTCAGAACAGGAGGCCGGCACACACAGGCTTTTGGAGATCTCCTTCAAGCAGGGGACACAGCACACAGCAAAGTCCTTCTCCTTTCCTTGGCAGAAACAGCAACTGCAGGCCAACCCCACACAGCACACAGCAAAGGGGCAGTACTTCTGCTCAGTGTCTCCAGCTCTTCTCCTTGGCAAAGGGTCCTCTTGAATTCCAGGGATGATCTAAAAGTCTGGGGTCTGGGCCCCTCTTTTTATACAGTAAATCTCTTTGTTCTCTCTTAGCCCAGGGCTCTGAGCCCAGTCCAAACCAGTTCTGGGGTGCACTTAGCAAGTGCACAACAACCTCTATTGTCAGTGTGAGCGCTGGCTCCAGACACACAACAGGGGGGTGGAGCCATCATTGTGGAAGGCAGACACAGCCCTATTCAGGTGCTACTCCTCCCACCACTCCAAATGCAGATCAGGCCTATTCAGCCTAGCGCTGACTCATCCAGACTCTCTGGAGCCACTGCACATCCCCAGCCTCTGTCACTCAAAAGCCAGACAGTCAATGCACATCCTAGCAGAGGCACATGTGACGGCTAAGCAAGAAAATACCTACTTTCTAAAAGTGTGATTTTCAAAACCCAGAATGTAAAAATCATCCTCACTAAAAGACTAAAAGATGCACTTTAACATTCTGAGTTCAGGCATACTAAACTTTATTTTCCTATCTGGTCCCAATGGTAAGTTATATTTATGAGATGTTATAAATTAACTCCCATGCTTTCCTATGTGGACAGATAGCCTTACTATAGTGAAAAACAAAATTAGCAGTATTTCACTATCAGGACCTGCCACACACATCAGGGCATGTCCTATCTTTCACATACACTGCACGCTGCCCACAGGGGTATATTGGTCCTACCTTAGGGGTGACTCACATGTAAGGAAAGGGAAGGTTAGGGCCTGGCAAGTGGGTACACTTGCCAAGTCGACATGGCAGTACTAAACTGCGCACAGGCACTGCGGTGGCAGGCCTGAGTTACTATTTCAGAGCTACTCATGTGGGTGGCACAATCAGTGCTGCAGGCCCACTAGTAGCATTTGTTTTTCAGGCCCTGGCACACTCAGTGCACTTTACTGGTGGCTTATCAGTAAATCAAATATGCCAATCATGGATAACCAATCATAATAATTTACACAGAGAGCATATGCACTTTAGCACTGATTAGCAGTGGTAAAGTACCCAGAGTCCTAAAGCCAACTCAACAGGTCAGTAAAAAGTAAGAGGAAGAAGCAAAATGTTTGGGGATAACCATGTAAAAAGGGCCATTTCCAACAGGGACCATATATCTAAATGTATTCAAGAGTTGCTAGGGACTAATAGGGAGAAGGCTTCGGTTGGTATGGTGTGGTGTGGGATGCTCTAAAGGTGGGGGTTGGGGGGGAGACCCTCAACTTTTCTCTTCATCAGCAAAAACTAAAGCAGGGTGAGATTCGGAGGCTATATCATCAACTGTCCTTAGCAGAAGGTGAACTTACCCGGAGGGTTGTAAGGGGTTCAGATGTTTAGGAATCCTAGCTGGAGATGGTGATTTTAAAATCTAAAATTAGTTGACATTTTGGCCTTGAGGTGGCAGCTAAATATCATCAATATAGGTCAGAATGTTGTGAATTCGGTGAAAAATACGGGCCGGCTTCTGTACAAACGAATCAGGCAGAAGGAGGTTGAAAATAGGATATTGGCTATAGAGGATCAGGCAGGGCAGTTGTTTGAGTCACCGACTGATATCTTCAGGATTTTTAGGGAGTTCTATGAAGCATTATATACTGAAGAGGTAGAACCCCCGGAGGATGGCTATGGATAGTTTTTTACGGGTTTAGATACGGGCAAGTTAAATAATGAGGAAGAAGCCATTTTGGAAGCCCCAATACCTTTGGAGGAGGCATGTGAGGCAATGCACTCTTTACCAATGGGAATGGCTGTAGATCCCGATAATTTACCTGCAAGCACAAGCTGGTATAATCCCAGTCTCCTGGGAGACTGCCAATATTATAGTGTTTAAAAAGAAAGGTAAACCAGCTACGCTGTCAGGATCATATAGGCCAACATCCCTAATAAATTGCGATGGGAAGATCTATTCCAAGGTATTGGAAAATAGGTTGGGAAAAGTTATTGTTCCACTGGTTTCACTCTGGCAACACAGTTTTATTCCAGGGCAAAGCATAGTGGGTCAAGTCGGGAGGATCATAATTTATTCGATATGGCTCAAGCCTTAGGGTCATTGCTTGGATTAGCTTTATTAGACGCTGAGAAGGCATTTGACCTTCTGTTGTGGTGGTTTTTGTGGGCAGTTCTAGAGTGGGAACGCTTCAGCAATGGTTTTATTCGGGCTATTAGAGCCCTTTATAAGACGCCTAGGACTATATTTCAAAAATCGGGCAAGAATCTGAGGGGATTTTAATTTCAAGGGGTACAAGGCAAGGATGCCCTTGCTCCCCATTGTTATTTGCATTATATATTGACCCTTTTATAGGAAAGCTGGAGAGGAGTCTACGTATCAATCCTGTTATTGCCCACCAGGTGGAGTATAAGGTCCTCCCATATACAGACGACATAGCAGTGGTCACCACCAATCCATCTGCCACACTTCTTGAAATTAAGGCTCTAGCCAGGCATTTTGGGGCATGCTCCGGATATAAATTAAATGAAAGCAAAACCCAGGTTTTATGCACAGAGCGAATAAGATGTGTTGATTCACGGGTGATAGCTGATGCAGTGTATCTTGTGGTTAAACTCACAGTAGCCCTGGATAAGATGGTGGAAATGAATATGGCACCAATATTAGGTATTATTAAACGAGATCGCGAGAGAACGGATCATTTGCACCTATCACTTTTTGGACGGAGCAATGTGCTGAAAATGACCATTTTGCTGAAGGTGCTATACATCTTCTGGGGTATCCCATTAGAAATCAGTATATTTTGGCTGTCTAGTTTGGAAAGCACTTGTTTTAGATTTTTGTGGGTTTATTGGAGACCAAGGAGGGCAGCCAAATATATGATTCTGCCGAGGCAGCGTGGTAGTTGGTTGGTTGCAATTTTATTATTGGGCATGTATGTTACAACACATGAGTACATTGATCTCAGATAGCTCTGGTGGGGTTAATATGGCAGACACCCCAACAAATTATGAGCTGATTTTTGGGAACGAAGCTAAAGGCTACCTCTGTAAAAATCTTGAACTCAGTTATTATAAGAAGACTAGCTTCAAAATTTTAAAAACAGTATATAGAGTCTGGGGCAAGTCAAACGGAAACTAAGCATCCCCATGGATCAACCTATATACACCCATGAAGGCATTGTCAATTTTTCCATCAGTGTTTCAGGATGCAATAACATCTAGATGGACACAGAGGGGTCTGACGTCCTTGGGGGATATGTGGACAACTTTGCTCCTTTTCAGAGCTGCAAGAGTCATTTGGATTGGCCAGGGGTGACTTTTTTAAGTTCATGCAGATCCGGGACTTTCTTTTAAAAAATATGAAGGATGCATAGGCTGTAGAAAGGATCCCACTATTTGAAGCAATGAGGCAAAAGGATAGGATTGGCGCAATCTATGAGTTATTGATTCAAGAGTCACCAGATGATGTAGAGGTGCAAAATTCAAAATGGGAGGCTAGACTAGACATGTGGAGGGGCTTTATACTCAGGAGTCATTGGAGTTAGGTAATAGGGTTCTTTTAAGGGCCAACCTGAAAAGCCAGCATTTTAAGACAATTTTTAACCTATATCACACTCCGGCAAAGTGGGGTGGTAGGTTTGGCGGCAAATGTAATAGGTGTGGTTTTGAACTTGCGGAAATTCTTCATATATTTTTCTCATGCCCCAAATTGGATGTATTTTTGCAGAAGATTGGGAGGTATATGGGGTCAATTATAGGTGGTCAGGTCCGAATCACTCCTCCATTGATGATCTTGAGTGTGATTGATAGCACGGAGGACAATGATGTTTTGAGGCAAGAGGCATATTTACTATTTGTGGCTATGGCAATTGCCCACCTATGTATTACCTGTAAGTCCTGACCCCCCCAACTTTTTCATTGTGGGGGTCAAGGCTGTTAGCAATTTTCCATATGGAAATTTCTCTGCATAAATGCAAAGGGCTCAAGAAACAGCGATGAGGGTCCAGGATATGGGACCCGGTTACTACTTGGATGGAGGGGCCAGCCGGGGAGCAGTGAAGGAATGTTGGTAACTGCTGGCCTATTCAAAATATGTGGCCCCATGTTAGATATCGGACCATCTCTAGGCACCCCCAAATATATCTGGTGTTATGCACTTGCACTTTAAAGATCAGATGTCTAAAGGGAATACTGCTTCAAGGTAATGACATCTGTGCCTCTAGGAACTTGCATTTTTTTGCACATTTATATGCCCTTTTTTTTGTCCGGTTTTAAGAGCAAGTTTTAGCCTTGGGGTATTATTATAATGAATTTTACTCATGGTTGGAATCCCTCTGCATGATAACGATGGATGAAATAGGTCTTTCCTTCTTTATTTTTTAGTCTCTGATGCTGCTCTTGACGTATATATGAATAATCCTAATGTGCTGCTATGGTACTGTTTTCATGTCTGTTGCTAATATGTTTTTTCTTTTGTTGGACTGATCATGAATTTGAATTATATGTTGCTATGGCTCTAATAATGTGTTGCAGAGATTATGTAACCAATGAACTATGTACTATTTATTGAAATGTCTACTGTGTATATTGATATTGTGTCTATTGATTACTGAAATTTATGGTATTCGGAATCCTGGTCCGGGATTGAGGAACTCAATCAAGACTATATCCTTAGTTGTGAATCCAACAAGAGAGGGGATCAGTTAAATAGGTTTCAGGATATTACCCGTTTCAAGGTTTCAAAGGGTCCTTCAGAAATGTAGTCTGGGTGCAAGAGATTGCAGCTCCCTTCACTAGTAGTTGTTGCTTGCACCTCTAGTTTGGCTTCTGTGTCGGCCATTACATGGATCGAATTTTCAGAATGAGATATGAGAGAGGATTTATTCCCACAGGCTTCCAGGCTCATAGGCCAGATATACGACGCCTGCATTTTGCGACTCACAAATTGCGTCGCTTTGCGGCTCACAATTTGTGACTCGCAAAATGCAATGTACAACAGTGTCTCAAACACTGTTTGCGATTCCCAATGGGGTTGCAAATTGCATGCCTCATCAATATTCATAAGGCAAGCACAATTTGCGACCCCATTGGGAATGGCTAGCACTCACAGGGATGGTAGCCTGCTGGGGTCAGCAGACCACCATGTCTGTGACTGCTCTTTCAAAGTCTCGCTATCAGGAAGGGACACACCTTCCTAATAGCGAGAGTCACAAACGCTATTTTGCAAGTCAGTGACTCACAAAATAGCATTTGTACATGCCATGACCCTTTTTTGCGGTCGCAAACAGGCCGATCTCTCGTTTGCAAGCGCAAAAAAGGGTCGTACATCCGGCCCACAGTGTCCAATTTGGCTTTCAGCTGTGTATTTTCAGATATAAATGATTTGGGGGGCTCCTTTAATACATTTAGGCTCACACTCCTTGTCCCATTTGCGACTGTGGTGACTATTAGATCTTTAGTTGGTCCTTTGGGGGGAGATGTTCATGATGACTGTGGTGAAGGATTTACTGTGTTCGTTGCAGCCAGGAGTTCTGGATCCACAGGTTTTTCCGTCCCCGGTCCTGCTCCGCTTGCCTCTCAACCTTGTTTTCATTGTTTGTGTCCAACACATTATCTGGGCCACTGCCCAGAGCCCCAAGTACAATTTCGGAATCAGATTCTGAATTGCGAGAGGGGCCTTTTCTTGACATATTGAAGATTAGGTATTCAACTATCAGATTAGCAGCTTCAAGTTTTTATGTCATCCTTTTCGTTTCTTATTTCTATTAGCTTTAGGGTTTCCCCTGTAGTAGAGACCTCACATTTGGGGCTGATCTTTATTTTCTCCATCAACATTTCTGGACAAAATCCCATGCTAGTTGTTTCTTTTTGTTGTATTTTTGGCTGTAGGTTCTTGCCCTAGGCATCTGCTGCAGCAATGCTATCAAGCATCGGCTCCCCTGGTTTGGCCAGGGGCCCAATTTGAGCACTACAATTTCCAGTTATACTGTCTGAATTGTGTCCTTGGCTGTTGAGTGTCATTTGCCCCGAGCTGTCCTTTAGCTCTTTGAAGAGATGGGTTAGGGTCTCTGAAAGGGTAGCCAGTTTATCTAAAACTGGCAAACAATTACATGTTTGCCCGATGCTAGATGGTTCTGCTTGTGCTCATCTTATCAAGCTATTCAGATGGGCAATTTTCTTGTCAATCACCAATACATACATAGTCAGGGTATTTAAAAGGGTGATTTGGATGTCGATGTTATTTTTTTGAATAATTCATCGCTTCCACAGATCGCTGGAGAGTTTTAGGAAGGGATGGCCAGATTTCTTCTGCCAAAAACCTCCGATTGCTACTTTTAGCTGGGATAGGTCTACTATGTGATGGGACATTCTTAACACCCTCATTAGCGCATGTGGCCAACATGTTTTCCCACTCTTGGGTGCTTAGGTATAAAAGATCCTTTGCCTAGTCAGGTGTATAATCAGCAAGCTCTGTGCCCTCATCTCATGCAGCTTGCTTGGCTTGACTCTCTCTGGTTTTGCCCGTCCCTTCTGAACTATCCATTTCCCCTAAAAAAATATTGTTTCTGGGTCTGTATTGGGTTTAACTCAATAGAAAGGTTATAACCTGCACACCTAAAGTATAAACTTCTATTAATGTAATCCTCCTGTATTGGGTTTCCCATGACATTCCCGATTTGTTCTTCCATGTCCCAGTTTCACCTGATGTTTGCTGAGTGGCCTCCTCCGCCTCTAGTCAATTTATCATGCAGACAAGTTGTCCATTCCAAACAAGGAATTTGGGGACATGGCCTGATATCGAAGCAAACATTGCCTACAACAAGTTCAAACCCATGCAGTCTTCCATAATTTGCAAAACACTGATTCAGTGTGTCTTTACATTGTCGAAATTGCCCCAATTTGCAATCATGGGGCACTTTTTTACCTATATAATTTCAGCAGCGGATGTCCCTAGTGGGCGAAAGGGCATCGGCCCACTGCCTCCCTCTGCCACTGCTGCTTAGCATATTACATCCTTTATATGAAAACAAAGGATCTGAGAGATCGTTTGCTTTCATGTAAAAGCTGTAATACTACCTGGCCAGCAGAAGCGGATCTATGGGGGGGAAGGGGAGCTGTTACAGCTCAGGCCTCACACATACACAATACATATCTGACATGCTGCACCAGCATCACGCAGTGCAGCATGTCAGAAAATGGAGCTTCAGGGCTTCTCACTCACATGTGCTCCTTACCAATCAGAAGTTGGAATAGAGAAAAAAGGTTTACCTCGGTAACTTGAATCCTGTTGCGGCTTCTGACTAGGTGGAAGCTCGTGGGTCTGCCTCAGGCTGCTGCAGACAGATGGGGGAGTCGGAAATTGTGGGCTTGCCCAGGTAAGTTTTTGTGTTTAAAAGTTTGTGTGTGTGTTTTCTGTGTGCTAGGGAGTGAATGTGTATGTATGGGTGAATGTCTTTGTGTGCGTGCCTGCAACTGTGTGGGCATCCGTGTCTTCTTGTGTGTGATCTGAAAGTCTGGCCCAGGGGTTCACAAGGTCCGAGGTAGAGTGCTGGATAGAGCTTTTGGGCCCCACCACTTCCATACTCCATCAACCACCACTGTATAATTCACTAAGGGTGGCCAATTTTATTTGAGTGTCTGGGCCTATTTTCAGTTCCAGTCCGACCTGGCTAGCAAGGGCAGTGACTTGGGTATCCAAGGCAAGCCAGATATGTTTGTATTGAAGTCCATGAGTACTCAGTGCTGCTTTGCGAAGGGATACTTCGCCACCATTTGCATATGTCTTTGCAAACAGAATTGTAGATTTTAAAGGGCGGCAGCTCTTGCAGCCGTGCTTGTACCACGTCCCTCTTCGTACAATCAGCCTCGCAGTGACTTTATGTTCATGCTTGGTGATGCGAATGCACCTGTTGTTAGGAAAGCCGCCAGTGGACAAACATTTATTCTGCGGTCGATTTTAGTTTCCTTCCATCATGTAGCCTGCCAAGCTGTGTTTTGAAAACAGCATGAATACCGGCTTCCCTCAAGGCGATAGATGCGCCCAACTTAAAGAAAGCTAGGGTCTGAGTCCCAGACTCTGATCTCTAACTTGGCAGTGTGCTGCTGTTTTTGCCCCAAGGCTGGCGACTAACTTCTCTACAATGCTGGAGCGTTCCCAGCTCAAAAATCAATGTACTCCGCTAAGTGTGAAATTGAAAGACAGCAGAGTGTATTTTAGAAAGGTAGACAGCGATGCCATCTCTTTAATGGACGCTTGGATCTATATTTCAGAATTTCCCAAAGTAACATATTAATTGCTTGCTTGAGATCATTAAACCATTTGGTGCTCAAAATAATTGAAGTCATTCAAAATAAATCATTTAATCTTGGCGGAAGATGGAATCTGAGCGCCCCAGTTAATGATAAAGACTGAAGGAAAGTTTCATCCTGTGACAATCTTTGTCTCATTTTTCAAAAGATGGAAAAGTGTCAAATGTAAGAAAACCATTGTAGACATTTAAACACATGTATCACACCCCCCCTCTACAAACTTCTCTAGCCTTCATTCAGATGACCCCAGTCTATTTAGGAATGTGCAGGAATTGTGTTAATGCACCTTTCAACCTATTCCACGGATTCCGAGTTACGTAGAAATTAGGGGCCATATTTATCAAAATGATCAGCTTTGCACCCAGCCGTGGTGCAAGGGTGGCTGCGTTGTAAGGAGGATTGTTTTTGTGCAGGAAAACAATCCCCTGATGCATGTTCTTCTTTCTATGTGTGCTGCAGAATGCAGCACACATAGAAAGCGGAAGAAACGAGGATTAATTGATAAAGTGATCAATAGGTTTATGTAATGTTGAGTGCTTCGCTCTATTTGTTGTATTATTCACGCAGTATTGTGTACACATGTAAAGATGAAGACATATGCACATATCCATAAAAAGGTCGATGTAATAATTTAAATGTTTATATGAACATTTCCCCTTCCACGTCTGCTCCCAGGGGAGACAGAATTAGGGTACATCCATTAATCTACCACCCACGTGTGGCAGTAAAACTGTTGGGTGGATGAGCTTGATCTCTTTCTCAGAGGCTCAACAAGGGGCATTTACACTGTTTAGAGACCAATGGAGGTCACAATGGTTAAGGACAGAGGCATGATGGAAATTTTCGAGGAAATATAGGAAAAAAAATACAAGATGTTAAGAATGGTATGTCATTTCAAGGCCCATTGCCATACATTAGCAACGAAGAACCCAGAGAGATTCAGGATGATACTTTACCTGTTATACCTTGGGAATAACTCAGTGACCTGTTATTTAGAGATGGAGGCTTGTCCCATTAGCTACTCATTATCTAATTCATAGAATTGGTTCGTCAATGGTACAGACGTTGGAGTCTTCTTGGTGAAAAACAGACATATAATAGGTGTTAATGTTTTAGATGATAAATTTAGAGAGCTACTGTGAGAAATTGGGTTGTTGGTTGAGTGGGGTTGTTAACCTTGCTCGAGCAACAGCCCCAATCCCTGTTAGGGTGAACCACAAAAGTCGCTAAATTAACCTGTGCTTGGCACAAAATCAAGAATGCTTAGCTTAGAGGCAATTTGTAAAGTACTTATGCAGCCCACAAACAGTAATAAAGTGAAAACGTACACATGGAAAATCACACACAAATTTAGAAAACTGGATCAAATTTTAATAAATTATTTGACACCAAAAGAACAGAAATCGAACCTGTAGAATGGAGTTATGATTTTTTTCAAGTTTAAGGTAAAAACTAGCACCTAAAGGATCAAAGACGCCAACCACGAACATCTAGTTGCACGAGACCAGGTCAAAGTCGAAAAATATGGCTGACCGAGATGGAGAGCAGGTCGGATAGAAGAAGTAGATTGGGCCCGGTCGGCACCTACCTCCACACTTAGAAGAAATCTCATGGAAAATTGTGTGAAAAAGTCAAGTTCAATGGGTCAAGGCTGCAGGAGGTGTCTGAAGATGAGGCGTCGTCTTCGGGGAGCTGCTGGACGAAGTCTTGGTGAAGATTTCCAAGTTCTGACTTAGCCTCTATTTTGGAAGTCAAAAATCTCCAGCGGGATGAAGTTGGAGGTTGTAAACAATTAGTGCACCATGAGGCGGGATACATTTTCCTCAAAAGGACTGCTGAACAAGATTTGCTGCTGCAGAGAAGAACGTACTGGAAGCTTCTGTGAAGTCAGGCTGACTGGCGATGCATCTTGGGCAGATAGACAAGCAGGTTGGTCACGGTCTTCTCGGTTCTCAGAGTAGTTTTTAGCCAAACATTTTCAAAGTCTCACATTTAGAATTTTAGCTATCTGCGCAGCTTTATCAGCACCACCGAGGGTCCAACTGTAGATGCACCACTTGGTGGGTTAGGGCTCACTCAGGCTGGGTCCAGATGTGGGCTCAAGATTGTTGAGCCTTTTCTGTCCCTGAGGCTGATGAAGTGGCCAGCCAACTAGCTCTTTCAGTCACTCTGTTAGTCCTGGTTTCAAGAAGTGGAACAGGTCTGAAGCAACAGACCAGGCCTCTGAGAGTTAAATGCAGGCTTCAGGCAGCAGAGCAGTCCTTTCAGATGCAGCAGAGCAGTACTCTGTAGTACATAGCAAGCCACAGCAGCAGGCATACCTCTGACAGTCCTTCCACAGGACCAGAAAGTGAACTGAAGAGTGGGTCTTAGGGTCTTATTTTTATACCTGGTGCCTTCTGTGAAGTAGGAGATGTTTCTAGAGAATTCCCTTTGAAGTACTTGACATTTCCTGCCTCTCTTGCCCTGGCTCCAGGCTGGCTGCATGAACAATTCAGTGGTGACAAGTCCTTTGTGTGAAGGCGGGGCGCAGCCTTCTGATTTGTAAGTGGGGCTGTGCCCAGCTCCACCCCCCATCCTGCTAGTGATGGTCCATTCAGGAGGAATAAAAAAAGTCTAACTGCCAGCTATACGCAGTCATGTGATCCAGGAACAGTCTACAGGCACCAAGTAGTTTGGGCAGGAAAATGCCAACTTTCTAAAAGTAAAGAGACAACAAAACAGCTGTATTGCACTCAATTTTTACAAAATAAACACTGTACACAGTAGAAACAGACAGAATTCAATTACAGTGTGCACCTTCTGAGGCGGTTCTACCCCACCTCCTGTTCAAAATTGAAGAAAAAAAACTAGGACAAAAGTCTTAGACAGAAAGTGCACTACTACCTACACTCAACAGAGTGTCTCATATTTGTTATACTTCAACTAAACTAGTTTATAACCATACACATCATTTGCCACTGTAAGCAACAAATTCATGGTTGTATGATTATACAACGCATGCATTCATATCGCATGCTATTAGATCGCGGTTTTACCACGCAAGTCGTTACAACGACTTTCATTGGAGGGCGCTGGACTTAGGAGTAGTTAAATTTACTATTCCAACTCCAGCCTACGTACAGTAGGGAAGGTGTTGGATAGTAAATTAAACTATTTCTTGTCCTATAGCGCCCTCCAGCGCAAGTCGTTGTAACGACTTGCGTTGTAAAGACCGCTATCTAATGGCATGCGATGTAATGCATACGTAGTAAAGGTTGTTTCCCCAAATTCATGAATGAGAGTCCCAAACGAATGTCCATGACACCATCAATTCATTACTTCATGAATTAGGATTTATTCAAAATTAGATTTCTACAAAACAAAGTTCTTTTCATACATCGATCATATATGCCAGGCGTGGATCACATGAATCCCAATGCATTTCGGTTGGTGAGACCACCCTTCCTCACGGGAATCTACAAACAAATAATGATGCCAATGAATATATATATGATACAATCACATTGAGCTTCTAAGACCTTTCCAAGGTAGGGTAGCAGCGAGATGGGGCGGTAGTTGCTAAGAATGGAAGGATCCGCACCCGGTTTCTTTAGAATGGGGATAATTTCCGCGCTTTTAAAGAGGTTGGGGATTATGCCAAACTTGAGTGAGTTATTGAGGAGCAAAAGTGGAGGGTCTGGACATCTGGCGAAGATTTCCTGAAGAACATGAGGGGGGCAACAATCAGTCGGAGAGCCTGATCCGACCTTTTTTAGTAGACCCAGGAAGATCTCATGGGAGATGAGGGGAATCTGAGCCAGTTGAAAAGGGCTCTTGTAGGTATCGGAGGCAACTATGGGAGAAATGGGACTAGGGATACTGGCCTTGATTGCCACAATTTTCTCCATAAAAAATAGGTTGAGGGAATCACACAAGGACTGTGAAGGGGCTGATTTAGGCGTGACTCTATCTAATGTAGACAGCTCATTTACTATAGAAAAGATTTCTTTAGATTTATTTGCTGAGTTAAGAATCTTATTCGAAAAGTAGTCTGCCTTAGTTTGAGTAATAGACTTCTTGTATTCTTTCAGTAAAGTAGAGTATATTATCTTCTCTTCTTCACAATACTGGTGTCTCCACCTGCGTTCAGCTTGACGCAGTGCCAGCTTCTTAGTTTTGAGGTCATCAGAGAACCATCGCTGCGCATCATGAGATCTCACAGTTTTAATGGTTTTCATAGGAGCAACACAATCACAGGCGGATTCGAGCCAAGTTTTGATACTCTCTGCCTGAGTTTGAAACGGCTCCAGCAGAGGCGGGGCTGAAGTGGTTAGAAGTGAGCAAAGGTGATCAATGTTAGCACTTCTCCAGCTTCTAGACAACTTGTTCTTAGGTAGTTGGGCTTTAGTGGGGCAAACCTCGAAGATGGTGAATGCAATAGAGTGATGATCCGACCAAGTACAAGGGGAGACCTGAGGGGTCGAAATCTTCAGGTTAGCTGTCTAGACTTGGTCCAGCGTGTGTCATTTTATGTGAGTTGCTTCACGCACATGTTGAATACAGTTCATTCATTCCAGAAAGGAGATCTGCCAGTTCAATTGAACTGGTGCTCTCCTGTTCGTCATTAGGCCTATAGTTAAAATCACCAATAATAGGGAGTCTGGCATGATTGATAGCTAGATGAGAGATCATTTCGCCCAATGACTGTGAAAAGGTGGGCATATGATATGGAGATCTGTACAAGAGGGCACATGTAAGGGACAATTGGGGGGATTCAAGTCTGAAGACTAAACCATCAACAGAGGGAAGGCCAGTAACCCTTAATGGCTTGAACTGGTAGTCCTTGTTGATAATTGCGGCAACTCCCCCTCCCACTTTCCCTGAGGGCCGGTTAGTTTGCAAGATGTAGTAGTTGTCTGGTACTGCCGCTAAGATATCAGGGGCAGAATCTTCAGTGAGCCATGTTTCTGTGAGGAGGAGTAAGTCAGGTCTTTCCGCCTGTAGAAGTTGAAAAATTTCGAGTCGATGTTTCACCATGGACCGAGTGTTCAGGTAATAAACTGAGAGACCATTAACTTCCTCGCACTGGAGAGTTTCAGGGATAGGTGGTGTCGTGGGAGTAAGAGGAGCTGGGAAGGACTCAATTTCAGTAAATATAAGTCTCGGCTCAAAGATGCCCAACTCAATCAGGCTAAGACGGGTCCTATCCGTGATTTCATAATGCCCCTGCAGCTCTTTTAATTCCTTTGCCGGGTAGTTTAAAAAACCGGCATAGGGACTGGCCCCTGGCCCCGGACAGCCCCGGATGGCCCCGGACGGCCCTGGACGGGCGCAGACGGGCTTGCCTTTGGCACGCCTTTGGCGCGTCTGTGGCGCGCCCGCTGCGCAGCCAAGTCCCCATCTGCATAATATACCCAATTGAGCCGCAGGAAGTGAGAGAGTGAGGGGGAGGAGTCACGTCCCTCCATTCAACCTGCACTAGCAAGCCGTGACGGAACGGGGACAGCGACCAAGAGCAAGTCAGAGCAAGTAAGTAGTTTGAACAGAGCACCATTAAAAAACAAGTTAAAAGCGAACAGAGCACCGTTTAAAAACAAGTTTAAAACATGTAAGTATCAATTGCAGCCCAATACAAAGATATGAGGTAGCTTTCACCACGCGGCGTTAGCTCACCTTTCACTGCGCGGCCGAGTCCCGTCTGCATAATATACCCAATTGAGCCGGCAGGAAGTGAGAGAGTGAGGGGGAGGAGTCACGTCCCTCCATTCAACCTGCACTAGCAAGCCGTGACGGAACGGGGACAGCGACCAAGAGCAAGTCAGAGCAAGTAAGCAGTTTGAACAGAGCACCATTAAAAAACAAGTTAAAAGCTGAACAGAGCACCGTTTAAAAACAAGTTTAAAACATGTAAGTATCAATTGCAGCCCAATACAAAGATATGAGGTAGCTTTCACCACGCGGCGTTAGCTCACCTTTCACTGCGCGGCCGAGTCCCGTCTGCATAATATACCCAATTGAGCCGGCAGGAAGTGAGAGAGTGAGGGGGAGGAGTCGCGTCCCTCCGTTCAACCGGCACTAGCAAGCCGTGACGGAACGGGGACAGCGACCAAGAGCAAGTCAGAGCAAGTAAGTAGTTTGAACAGAGCACCATTAAAAAACAAGTTAAAAGCGAACAGAGCACCGTTTAAAAACAAGTTTAAAACATGTAAGTATCAATTGCAGCCCAATACAAAGATATGAGGTAGCTTTCACCACGCGGCGTTAGCTCACCTTTCAATGTTTATTGTAGATCTATCAGGAATAGGACAGAATCAATTGTTGTAGACCAACTGAATGAGCACTTAGCTTCACTTACAGTTTCAATAAGGAAAATAGTAGGGGGAGACTTTAATTGTCAATTTGAACCATTGAGTACAGACTGCAAAGTGCTGACAGCAGACGAGGATGCAAGCTGGTCTATACCAGAGTTGGAAATATCCCCAATCAAGAAATGGTTCCCTTTAGCAGTCCAAATAATGCTCTAACTTTAAACCAGGGGCTCTGAGCTTGTAATGGCAGGTCAGTCTCTGATAAATCAGGTAATCACACATTTAACCGGGTGAATCACACCAGCTTAATTGACTACATAATGCTGGACATTAAGCTATGGCAATTTTTTGTGGATATGGCAGTCATACCACGACCAGATAGCGATCACAATGTCCTGACTCTCAAGCTAAGACTGTCATTTAGTGTGCAACATAACTTATCTGGGGAGCCCTTCGATAGAAGATTGAGAGTAACTAGCAACAGACGTAGAGTCAAATGAAGTACAATACGACACTCCCAGGAGACTAACAGTGAGATCTACAGAACGGTTGTGGCAGGTATGGAGTATATGGTTCCATTGATCAGCACAGGGATTACTCCTGAGTCATTTGGGGAGATAATCGAAACCCACACATGGATGTATACAAATCTGAGGATCTTATTTCTAGCCGAAACAGGGTGTACAGTGGGTAGGAAGCGTCCCAAATCTTGGTTTAACAAAGCCTGTCCGGAATCTAAGTCTGCTCTGATCATTGCGATCAAACAGAGTGATAGACTACTGATCCAGGCTGCCAGGCGGAGCTATAAGCTTGTGTTAATGGGGGCCAAAAAGGAATAAGAGCAGGGAATTTGGGAGGCTCTCCTAGATGCCGCCAAATTGCAAGACCAACGTTCCTCTGGAATGTGGTAGCAACAGGAAGCAAGGATGGATATAGCATCATAGAAAACAACATTGCAGCTCAAGACTGGGTGGCACACTTCACCAGTCTATACACGCAGAAGGGAGATCAGCAAGTTAACACGGGTGGCAGTTGGGGGTAGAGGAAAACCAACAAATGCTCAGTGTACAAGGGGTGGTGAATCACAAGGTTGTCACCCAAGCACCCACCACCTATGCACAAGAAGAGGAGTCAGTGGGCATTACAGTGGAGGAAATTAACCTGGCAATAAGGGGAATAGTCCCGAATAAAGCCCCAGGGATAGACAAAATTCCGAGGCGATCTATTCCTGAGCGAGACTAAACTCTGGAGGGCCCATTTTGCAGTATTGTACTTGGCAATCCTGAAGGGGGCACCCATACCACATACTTGGGCTGGGGCCGAAATAATCGCCATCTTTAAAAAGGGCTCAATTGACTTGCCGGTGAATTATCGGCCAATAAGTCAGAGAGACAGTACACAAAAGCTTTTTAGTAAAGTGATCCTAGGTAGACTACTGGATTGGCTTGCTGATAATGAGATTCTGACACCCTCACAGGCGGGCTTCAGAAAGTCCAGAAGTACAACTGATCAAGCGTTTCGCCTACAAATGTTGTACTGGAAAACAGTTACACTGGGAGGAGGACGACTTTATGTCGTGTTTGTAGATTTGCGCTCTGCCTTTGACTTAGTACCAAGATGAATCCTCTGGCAGGTCTTTTCTGAAATGGGAGTGCCAAGCTATTTGTCAGATGCCACAGTCTGGCTACATTCTAACAACTTTGCGCAGTTAAAATACGGCAGAGCAGGAGAGCTACCTGGTCCCTTCCCCGTAACTAGAGGATTCAGGCAGGGGTGCGTGTTAGCAACCAAGCTGTTTACATTCTACATTAACAGCCTTGTTAAATTTCTGGACCAATGTGAAAACGACGCGCCGAGATTAGCAAGCATGAGGGTCCCTGCCCTCATGTTTGCTGATGATACCTTACTGATCTCCAAAACCCCGATGGGACTCCAGAGGCTTCTGGATCAGTTTGATTGCTTCTGCAGGATGAGGGCATTGGAGATCAATGTAAGCAAAACCAAGCATATGGTGCTTAATCCTGGACCTTTGACTACGACACACCTCACTCTGGCAGGGTCCCCATTAGAACGTGTGTGAACATTTGTGTACTTAGGCCTCACACTTAGAGAACACCTGGGGTGGCAAGCTCACATTACAAAGCGATGATTAAAAACCAGGCAAGTAATGGGAGGTATTCTGAAAATGTCACACAGTTCACAGTATCACCCTATTTTACCAGCAATCCAAATGTACAATCTTAAAGCCCTGGGGCTGCTGCCTATGTTGCTGAGCTGTGGGGACATCAGGGTATGACCTCATTGGAAATGGTGGAAAATCATTTTATGTGACAGCTGGTCAGTTTACCAGTAAGCACTCCTTTGCTTCCACTTAGACTGGACCTTGTGGCCAGAAAATATCTCAGACAAATTGGCCCTGCACCCTATACTTTATTGGAGGAGGATCTGGGTCACCACAGAGCTATCTGCTTATCAACAGGGGTAGATGAAATCTTGTCCCAAGTGGGCTCTAGCAGAATTCCATGGCTAAAGCATGTAAAGGTTACACTAATAGCCATCAGCCTTGAGGGTCTATGCAATGCCCCATCCAGGCCGGGGCTATTTCCAAATTACATATTAAAAATGCATACTGGCAATATAGAGATAATCGCATACATAGCCAGTCGAGCCATGGAACTATAACAAATGCCTTTCTCACGGCTAAGGATTCCTTTAAGCTATAGGACTTACTGGACGAAATAGAACCTCCTCCAGCCAGGAGTTTCTACTTGCAGTTCCGGTATGGAACTTTACCTGTCCGGGCCATTACTGCAAAGTGGGAACATGTATCATGGGCAAAGGATTTGCATTGCCCGGCCTGTGGGGATCAAAGAGAAACCATTGTGCACATTATATTCTTCTGCCCAATCTACGTGTCCCAAAGAAGTTGTTGGATTATTCCGCTCTGTCAGAAATTGGGAGTTAGGGAACATAAGGAAGCATTCAGGATTCTGAGATACGACACATGCAGGTTGTCAATCTTTGCTCTCTATCGTTTTCTGATGATTGTGTGGAGAATAAGGTACAAGTTGAGTATCCCTCAAAAGAAACTTATATGGTAGCGAACAGTAACATGGCAGCTGTACAATCGTTGGGGAATAGGAAGGCTAATACTTGCTGTATAACAGGATCAATTTTAGAGTTTTTATATTCTTTTTAACCTTTTAGCAGGTGATTAACCCTTTTATTGCCTAGATAGACATGCTCGCTTAGCTTCGGGATAGCTGGATTTTCAATTATGTCAACAATTAATTATAGCCTAGGGAGGTACCAGGCACTCCCAGACAGATTGCATTAAAAGATTGCATTAAATCCTTAAGCTGTAGGAGCCCTCTTCATAGCAAGGTGTCATAGGTTGCTCCATTGGTTATAATATTGCACATCATTTTTCACATTTATACTGTAAATGGCAAATATTTTATGTATGTTTTATACCATGTGCCCTTATGGCTTATAGCCGAAATAAAGTTTAAAGCTGTAGTTATAGAGTGGCATTAAAGAGAATACTGATGCTTTGGAGTTGGACACTGACACATAAGGAAGCAATGGTTTGGTGCCAATCTGGCCTCAAAAAAGCAGTTCATATTCAGTTCATAGAAGCAAATGGGCATCACTTAGAGACAGAAAGTATGGGAATAACTGGCAAACTTTAGAGAGGTTTGAAAAAAGGTGTATCATTGTTTTAATGACATAGACAAAATAACAGATGTGGCAATTGTAATTTGGAATGCTTGACCCTAAGGATAGCTATGATTGAAGAAGGGAGAGTAAATCTGATGTGGCAGCACATATTGGGCACATTTCTAAATACAGGATCTATGCAATACCAAAAGGGGAAAACATCAATTCACTCCCTATTTTAATAAGATTGTTTAAGAATTCTGACGACCACAGATTGACATGTTTGTAATCTTGCCACTAATGCATTGTTATACATGTCACCAAGATCAGACAAAGCAGTAAGCAAGGAGAGGAAGGTGTGGGAGTGGCTGAGCTCAAATCAGAGTATGCTGAGTTCATGGAGCTTATCAAATCGTATGTATAAGGACCTAGGTCCAAAATAACTATAACATGAATGGGAATACTAAACAGGGTTACAAGATGTACTGTCTAGAGCCTTGTAAGGAAAGCAGTCCATTCGACCGTCTCTATCACACTTAAAAAACTTCAGGGGCATATTTACAAGCCTCTATCGCCACGGGATGCAAAATGTACAATGGTTCTGTCGGGTATAACCACAATATTTCTTAAAATACAATTCAATTGCAAGAACAAGTTATTTCCTTCAAAGGTTGAGTGTGAAAAACGTTTTAGAAGGAACACACAACAAAAATAAAATAAATCAAAGGTGCAAAAACCACAATTGAATCAGGTTTTTGGGTGTTAGGATATTTTATATAAATTTCATCATTTATATTCACCCATATTTAAGGAAATTTGTTGCATACACGGCTGCCAACAACGTGAAAATTAGAGTGAGTTGTGAACAAGTGACATGGTGTGATCAGTGACACAATAAGTGCGTGATATGTACAAGGTGGTTAAGATATATACATGTTTGAAAGAGGCCAGGGTAAAAAGGTTCACAATGACCCTGCTGCTCTGTTCAATTTCAGTGTTTTTTGAGCGGGCCTTGAACTGGACCAGGATATCGTCGACGTTTCAACCCTATATGTGCGATATGATAACATCTGGCGGGTCTTCATCAGGACTCAAGTAGGGGAGAGGGCTGGCTGCCTGCAGAGTTAGTTAAAGCGTGCGTTAGCATCTTGTTGCATGGAATTAAAAGTGTGTTCCAATGGCCACAAAATTAAAGTGGGGGCAAATGGTGGTGAAAACTCACCTAACGGTAACCAGTAAGAATCCAGGTTGATGGCCCATCTAGTTATTTCCTGGGGTAAAAAGAGTGGTATTTAAGGGGTAGGCGGGAGGGAGATTCAAAACGCGCTGGTGAGTCGCCTACTATGTGCGGAAGTAGACCCAAGCAGGAAATACACGCACCCTTTATTGTTAGAGATTAGATTGCCTGTCCCCGCAGGCGTATAGGAAAAGGAATCACTGGGGTAGAGTCATATATGCGTGGCCCATCTAGTTAATTTATGGGGGGAGGTATGGAGAGGCATTACCAAAGAAGTTGGGAATTTGACTGAGTGGGCAATGCAGAAACAATCATGCGGTATATGCGCGCCGATTGAAAAGGCCATGTGGTATTTGAGGGGCAAGAGGAAGGGAGATTGGAAGCAACCGCGCTGGTGAGTCGCATACTATATGTGGGGGTCTACCTATGCAGCAATTACGCGTGCCCTTCATTATTAGCGATCAATTTGTACACCCCTGCTGGCGCATAGGTAAAGGCTCACCGAGGCAGATCTTGTGTAGAGCCATATACAAATTCCAAGTTCAGGTGAAATTACTCGTGAACGTCTGTAAACAGAGATGAAAGCGCCGGTTACTCGCACTCAATTATCTAAAGATGGGTGAATGTTTCCCAGTGTGGTCATGTGTAGCTCACCTGTAGGATTGATGGTGGAATCGAATCCGGGATTTGAAGCACACGGGCAGTGGAGACTCCTGCCGTGCAACCGCATGAAGTCGGTCTGCTGGAACGCGTCTGACAGGCAGAAGATAAGGCTGCTGATGCGCCGAGAGGCGTCCGTGTGCACGTCTGAAAATGACGTGTAGAGTGCAGCAGCTGAGTGCCCGCATGTCTTGTTGCCAGGCAACAAACGCTGGGGAGCCGAGCGTGGCAGTATTACGTTTGGACATAGTGACGTACGCATGAGCCGACTAGTCATGTAATTGTATGTACGCACCTCGTGGTGATTGTTGGAATCAAGTTACAAAGGGCTGGGCACAAATCGTCGTGTGTACATGATCACGGGTGTCTACCCTGAATAATGAAGTGATATGTTGTTGAAAGTATAGAGACAAATTGAGGCAACCCGCTAGTGTCGTATAAAATACGTTATTGCATCTGGCGACAGAAGTAATTCTCATTACATCGGTGCACATATATTACAGTAGTGACAGTAGTAATTCTCGTTACATTGGTGCACATATATTACAGTGGATTCATGGCCTGATCAGGGGCAAACACAATTGAGTAATACAATTACACATATAGAAGGTATTCCGGCTCAAATGGTTAACTACACATTAACACATTCTGCATTCTTGAGATAATCAGCATTTGATCTAGAATGATGAGTATAAACACAGTAAATGCAATGGGTGGCCTTATTAGGATCAGACACATTTGAGTAATATGGATACACATATGGCTGGATAAAGTGTGGTATTCCGTCTTAAATGGTTAGCTATGAAATAACCCATTTTACGTTACAGACGGGGTCTGTTCCTGTGCTGGAGAATATAATGCTGACACCACATAGTTCATGCATTGTATTGCAAGGTTGTGGTAGTGGTACTACGTGTCTGCATTGAGATCTTACAATTGGCCCATTTGTCTTGATGTTTCTTCGAATTCATTCAATCCCTCCATAACAGTATTAAGGGAGTGTATCCACCTGCATTCCTTTCGGTTCAGGGCCACCGAAATCGACCCACCTCTTGGAGCAGGGCAGACTTTCTCAGCCACCCACCATTTCATACTTTCTGGCTGGTGGTTCTGTGACAGGAAGTGGTCAACTAATGGGGCACCCTGTACCTTGCATCTTATGAGGCTCATGTGTTGTAATATTCTAGCCTTTACTTTCTGGGTGGTCTGGCCCAAGTAAAGTAGATCGCAAGGACAACAAATGACATATATTAGGTTGGTGCTGTTACAGTTTGTGAAGCTCAGTGACTTATATGTTCTGTTGGCGTGTATGAAGGTGGAACCTTCCACAGTCAGTGGGCAGGCTTTGCAGTGACCACATTTGCGGTGACCGATTACAGGTGGCAGGCCCAATTGGTTTCTCAAATTCGGTGGTTTGGGGGGGTCAAGGTACGCTTTGACTACATTATCTTTTATACTCCTGCCCCTTTTGAACGCAAAGAGTGGATCCTCGGTGGTATGGAGTTCACTTGAGACGAGATTCCAATACTTTTTCACAATTTTTTTGATGTTGTTACTTTTGGTGTTGAATGGAGTCACGCACACAATGTTCTCAGTTTTTTCCGGTTTCTCTTTCACTTGTAGCAATAGGTCACGCGGGCAATACCAGGCCCTATTGCGTGCGTGTTTCAGCAGTCCTGTAGGATAGCCTCTCTCTTTCAGGCGGGTGGTAAGGGTCTCCGTTTCCTTGAAGAAGTCTGTTCTCCGGGTGCAGTTCCTCCTCAGCCTGAGGTACTGACCATAGGGTAGGTTATCCCTCAGGCTGCGCGGGTGGTGCGATTCATACTTGAGGAGTGTATTCCTTTCAGTGGGTTTGCGGTAGAGATCACAAAACAGGTAACCATCCTCCACTTTAAATGTTAGATCAAGGAAATTGATGACTTTGTTACTGTTGGTCATAGTGAACTGGATGTCACTCGATCTCGCATTGAGCCAGTCGCGAAATTGCTTGAGGTCGTCTTCAGTGCCTGACCAAATCATTATAACGTTGTCTATATAGCGTTTCCAAACCGAAATTTGGTTTATATATGGATTGTCATGGCTATAGAGATGTTCCTCTTCGTATGCGTCCATGAAGATGTTCGCCAGGCTAGGTGCATAAGTAGCTCCCATCGCGACGCCCTTGCACTGGTAATAGAATTGCTTCCTGAAGATGAAGTAATTATGCTTCATCGCGATTTCCAAAAGGTCAATCAAGAAGTCGGTGGGTATCCAATGTGGCCTTGGCCGTTTGTCCAATATAGTTCTAATGACCTCTAGCGCCTTGCCCTGAGGGATAGAGGTATAGAGGGAGGACACGTCAAGTGTGACAAGGAATTGGGTTTGGATATCATACGGTTGACCTTCCAACAATTGGATGATGTACATGGTATCACGTACGAATGATTTGGTTTCTGGTATCCATGGTTGCAAAAAATGATCAATAAACTGATTGAGGGGTTCTAAAATCGATCCGCACCCAGACACGATGGGTCTGCCGGGTGGCTTCTCCAAGCGCTTGTGTATCTTGGGCAGAGTATATATTGTAGGAATCCTGGCTTTTTTTTTGATTAGAAAATCACTCTCCGGTTGACTCAGGAATCCCATTGTTAATCCATCAGTTGTTAACTTCTCAATCAGTAATTTTATCTCCGTAGTGGGATCCTTGGGTATGGGGCGGAAGTAGGCCTGGGTGGTAAATTCTGTTCCGCTCGCGGAATTTGCGGAATTTGGGTAATTTCGCGTTCCGCAGAGAACGCGAAATTGCCAAAAATTCCGCGATCCGCGGCTTCGCGGAGTTTGTTGCTTGTTCGCGCTTTCAAAATGCGTGTTCGCGAGATATTTCTCCCCGAGCACGCAAACAGCGTTCGCAAACAGGAAAAAAGCATCGCGAACGGGCGGAACAAGCAATTCCGCGTGTTCGCGGAACTTTTGCGTGCTCGCGGAGATTTTTTACCGTTTCGCAGAGCTTTGCGTAGCGCGACTACGCAAATTCCGCCCACCCCTAGGCGGAAGCTGTCTCTGGCTCCCAATTGGAGTTCTATTTCTTCCACATAATCACTGGTATTCTGCAGCACCACCGCGCCGCCTTTATCTGCAGGCTTGATGACAATGGCGTCATTGGTTCCTAACGTGGATAGTGCTAGTCTTTCCTGCTTGCTGATGTTATGCTTTATGTACCTTTTTTCCTCCATTAAGTCCATGGTTTCTTGCAGGACAATTTTCTCATAGGCTAATATCTTCTCGCTCATCAGATATGAGCCTGGTGTGAAAGTGGAAGGGGGGCTGTATGGTGTGGCAGCTGATGTAGGGATGTAAATATTCTTGCTGAAATAATACTTCAGTCGGATTTTTCTAAAGAACCTTAGCAGCTCCAGCTTGACATTGAACGAGTCAGGAACTGCAGTTGGAACAAATGACAAACCCTTGGAAAGTACGTCCCTTTCTGCTGCCGACATTCTGTAGTCAGAGAGATTGATTATCGGGTCCGTGCTAATCATCATGAGATGTCCAACAAGCTGTGGAGGGTTGACAAGCATCGGGACCAATGGGGTTTCAGCAGTAGTCGTCCCTTGATCAGTAGCCATTTCAACTCTTACGCATGCCCCTAGTTCCTTATTGCATTCCATAGTGGTCATGCAGTGTTGTACGTCTTCTGGTGATGTTCTTTGCGTTTTATATGGCCCACCTAGTCCTGGCTCCATGTTATACCTGGTTCTTTTCAAGATAGAGCCGAAAGGATTAGTCCTTTGATGTGAGTCACTGGCCTTAGGCAATGTGGTGTCTGTCAAAAGAAACGTGTCCTGATCTGATGGGTTAGTGGTGGCATTGGATGGAACGGCAACAGTCACAGGACCTACTGTGTGTATCTTCACCATCTGTATGTTTGTCTGCGTGTTGAGATCTCCCCATGTGTTTCTGGTTGATAGAAGCGGACACGTGAATTGGTTTGCCATGTGTTCCTTCCCTTGTTCCATCCCCTTGCACGTTCCCAATTCTGCTCTGAGCCTCCACCCCTGTTGGACTGCCGGTAGCCTTCCCCTAAAAAATGTGGCCCCTGTTTGCCTTGGCGGCTGGTGGATGGTCTTTCCGAGTCGGAGTCAGAGCCGCTCCCTACTGAGGAGTCGGAAAAGCTGTTGAATCTCCTGGGACCCTGCCTGCTTCTATTGGAAAAGAAACCTTGGCTATCCTGCTGATAGTAATCGTCAGCCAAGTATGGATAGGTGAGGTTCTTGTAGTAATTTCTTACGTCTTTTGATAGTTTCTCTAGCTTTCTATTCAGGGTTATCGTGTTAAAGTCAGCTAGTGCTTTCTCTGCTCGATCTAATGTTTCCTTTGCGTTTGAAAAGGCGCTATCCTCCAGTATTTCCCTCTTTAAATCGGCGATTTCTTGGGTGAGTTTTTTGACGTATTCAATCGCAGTCTCAACTCCCAGCACCATCCAGTGCCTGGAGCAATTATTGGCAACGTGACTGAACCCTTCCCTGAATTTAGGGACATCTATGAAGATCGCTGGCTCATTGCGAACCTGTAGCCCCTTGGGAATTATATTTGATTGTAAATATTTGGTCAGTACATGCCCATGGAGTCGTGAGCGGATTAGTTTCTTCTCCAATCTTTCAATTTTGGCTAGTTTCTCATTTAAACTAGCATCTACCGATAATCTATCGGAACCCAGCAGGAAGTTGGATGCCCCCTGCTCCTGTATGAGCTTAGCTATATACTCTTCACTGTATGACAGAGTTTCTTTATCTGACATAGTCCAACAAAGAGAACAATTAATACACGAACAATTGATGAGAGTAGGACTCTCACAGTTTACTGATGAACAATAAATGAGAGTAAAAAACCCTTGCAGGTCAGCACCTGCACAAATTATACTCAATAAACAATGGGGTGACCCTGTGTCCCTCAGAACCTGGGTATAGTTATGCAAAATGTACAGTGGTTCTGTCGGGTATAACCACAATATTTCTTAAAATACAATTCAATTGCAAGAACAAGTTATTTCCTTCAAAGGTTGAGTGTGAAAAAAGTTTTAGAAGGAACACACAACAAAAATAAAATAAATCAAAGGTGCAAAAACCACAATTGAATCAGGTTTTTTGGGTGTTAGGATATTTTATATAAATTTCATCATTTATATTCACCCATATATAAGGAAATTTGTTGCATACACGGCTGCCAACAACGTGAAAATTAGAGTGAGTTGTGAACAAGTGACATGGTGTGATCAGTGACACAATAAGTGCGTGATATGTACAAGGTGGTTAAGATATATACATGTTTGAAAGAGGCCAGGGTAAAAAGCAACACAATGACCCTGCTGCTCTGTTCAATTTCAGTGCTTTTTGAGCGGGCCTTGAACTGGACCAGGATATCGTCGACGTTTCAACCCTATATGTGCGATATGATAACATCTGGCGGGTCTTCATCAGGACTCAAGTAGGGGAGAGGGCTGGCTGCCTGCAGAGTTAGTTAAAGCGTGCGTTAGCATCTTGTTGCATGGAATTAAAAGTGTGTTCCAATGGCCACAAAATTAAAGTGGGGCAAATGGTGGTGAAAACTCACCTAACGGTAACCAGTAAGAATCCAGGTTGATGGCCCATCTAGTTATTTCCTGGGGGTAAAAACAGTGGTATTTAAGAGGTAGGCGGGAGGGAGATTCAAAACGCGCTGGTGAGTCGCCTACTATGTGCGAAAGTAGACCCAAGCAGGAAATACGCGCACCCTTTATTGTTAGAGATCAGATTGCATGTTCCCGCAGGCGTATAGGAAAAGGAATCACTGGGGTAGAGTCATATATGCGTGGCCCATCTAGTTAATTTATGGGGGTGAGGTATGGAGAGGCATTACCAAAGAAGTTGGGAATTTGACTGAGTGGGCAATGCAGAAACAATCATGCGGTATATGCGCGCCGATTGAAAAGGCCATGTGGTATTTGAGGGGCAAGAGGAAGGGAGATTGGAAGCAACCGCGCTGGTGAGTCGCGTACTACGTGTGGGGGTCTACCTATGCAGCAATTACGCGCGCCCTTCATTATTAGCGATCAATTTGTACACCCCTGATGGCGCATAGGTAAAGGCTCACCGAGGCAGATCTTGTGTAGATCCATATACGAATTCCAAGTTCAGGTGAAATTACTCGTGAACGTCTGTAAACAGAGATGAAAGCGCCGGTTACTCGCGCTCAATTATCTAAAGATGGGTGAATGTTTCCCAGTGTGGCCATGTGTAGCTCACCTGTAGAATTGATGGTGGAATCGAATTCGGGATTTGAAGCACACGGGCAGTGGAGACTCCTCCCTTGCAACCGCATGAAGTCGGTCTGCTGGAACGCGTCTGACAGGCAGAAGAAAAGGCTGCTGATGCGCCGAGAGGCGTCCGTGTGCACGTCTGAAAGTGACGTGTAGCGTGCAGCAGCTGAGTGCCCGCATGTCTTGTTGCCAGGCAACAAACGCTGGGGAGTCGAGCGTGGCAGTATTACGTTTGGACATAGTGACGTACGCATGAGCCGACTAGTCATGTAATTGCCTCGTGGTGATTGTTGGAATCAAGTTACAAAGGGCTGGGCACAAATCGTCATGTGTACATGATCACGGGTGTCTACCCTGAATAATGAAGTGATATGTTGTTCAAAGTATAGAGACAAATTGGGGCAACCCGCTAGTGTCGTATAAAATACGTCATTGCATCTGGTGACAGTAGTAATTCTCGTTACATCGGTGCACATATATTACAGTAGTGACAGTAGTAATTCTCGTTACATTGGTGCATATATATTACAGTGAATTCATGGCCTGATCAGGGGCAAACACAATTGAGTAATACAATTACACATATAGAAGGTATTCCGGCTCAAATGGTTAGCTACACATTAACACATTCTGCATTCTTGAGGTAATCAGCATTTGATCTAGAATGATGAGTATAAACACAGTAAATGCAATGGGTGGCCTTATTAGGATCAGACACATTTGAGTAATATGGATACACATATGGCTGGATAAAGTGTGGTATTCCGGCTTAAATGGTTAGCTATGAAATAACCCATTTTACGTTACAGACGGGGTCTGTTCCTGTGCTGGAGAATATAATGCTGACAACACATAGTTCATGCGTTGTATTGCAAGGTTGTGGTAGTGGTACTACGTGTCTGCATTGAGATCTTACAATTGGCCCATTTGTCTTGATGTTTCTTCGAATTCATTCAATCCCTCCATAACAGTATTAAGGGAGTGTATCCACCTGCATTGCTTTCGGTTCAGGGCCACCGAAATCGACCCACCTCTTGGAGCCACTTACCATTTCATACTTTCTAGCTGGTGATTCTGTGACAGGAAGTGGTCAACTAATGGGGCACCCTGTACCTTGCATCTTATGCGGCTCATGTGTTGTATTATTCTAGCCTTTACTTTCTGGGTGGTCTGGCCCACATAAAGAATCGCCACGGGAACGTCAATTTTTGCAACGTTCCTGAGGCCATAAAGGCTTCGCCTTATTTACAAGGCAGCATTAAGCCACGCTAACATTAAGCCACTTAGCGTGGCTTATCGCTGTCTTGTAAATAAGGCCCAGTTTCACGATATGCTTAGTGTGAAAGGGGTGGGCAGTGGGTTTTGCGGTGGGCGTTCCACAGCAACACCCATTGATTTTGACGCTGCCCCCTATTTTCAAGGGCAGCGTAAATAGGAGGCAGTGCCAAAATTGAGACCTGGTCTTAACTTGGCCAAACGAGGAGAAATGATTTATTTCTCCTTGTTTTTGCTTTTTCCATGTGTGCTGCCTTGTGCAGCACACATGGAAAAAGCAAAACGCCTTGGATTGTTTATGTTCAGGAAGGTGAGTCTCCCTGCACATAAACAATCTTTAAAAAAAAAATGACAGTTCGTAACTTCCATGTGTACTGCATTAAGCAACACACATAGAAGTGACAAAACGGCATTTCAAGATTGTTTATGTGCAGGAAAAGGGATCTTCCTGTACATAAACAATCTTCCCCTGCACACAGACACCCTTGCACTATGGTTAAAGGGTGCCTGCGTTGGCGCTACATTGCTAAGTGTAGCGCCATCGCAGGGGAAAATGCTAGGCTGCACCATATTCTTGTAATATGGTGCAGCCCTGCATTTCTGAAGGGGTGGAGCGTGTCGTTAAGCCAAGGAGGCCAACGACACGCTCCGCTGCTTCTCTTGTAAATATCCCCCCTAGTGTGGCAGCAGGGTCAGTCACTGCCCGTTTCTCTATGGTAAAGCCACAGAATGGGGTTTGTTTTTGCAACCTTCTCCAATGCTTGCACAAATCTGTTCAGCGGGTAGTGTATTCAGTCATTGTGAATTTCCATATGAGGGGCATTTTAATGGACCTGGGTCTTGTGAGCTTGTGTGAGATCTGCGTCAATGAGTTTAGTTGATCATGTGCTCAGTTCTTACTTAGTGCATTGGAGGGGGGGGCTGCCAACATCCATGTTTGCTTTCAAAGTGTTTCTATCTTCTGTACTTGTGAATTGCCTTGCAGAAGATGGTGATCATTTTGTGTTAATGTGTGAGGGTGTAGGTTGATTCTCCCCGCTATAGTGTCTGTTTCTCTGCTTACCTCCCCAGTGTCTGTGTGCCTGTCAGTCAGCCTCAATATATGTGCCCATAACTGCTGTCTCAGTCCCCTTAGCATTCTCTGTCCAACAGTTCATGCCTCAGTGTGAATGAGCCTTTCCGAGAGTCGATTTCCAGATCTCCAATCTCAGTTTCATTGTATTTTATCCCAGTTTCCCTGTTACAATATTCTCCTCCTCCCAAAAACTTCCAGGAAAACAGGATATATCTACATTCGAGAAACAAGCACTATTTCATGGCGAAAACCTAATTTATGGAACATTGTTAGCTTCTACCTTCCTGCCGCCTCACACCTCTCTAAAGTCTACTTCATTTATTACATACACCTTTTACATAATGAAGTTCAGAGAAGAGTTAAACTCACAATGTGATATAAAGTACAGTATAAAAACAAATATTGCAAATTCAAAACACTCTTTCCATCGACACATCTCCAAACATGAACAGGCTGCACGTCAGTCAACAGCGTTGTTGTATTCTGCACTGCCAATAAAAAATGTAATGGAGCAGCAGCTTCTATGGAAAAGGCTGCAGGCAGACTTACAGGGTGCAGTGTGTTGTGTGAAAATACAGGCTTGTTTTGTAAATAACTCAGGCTTCTTAGAAAAGTTATTGAACTCTCGCAAACAAACATCAAAACAAAAACAAATCTAAAAAAGACATTATTTCGCAGTGCATCGTGAAACATTGCACAGAATCAAAACAGTAAACTAAAGCAAAATGGGAAGGTGTTAAAAAATAAATGAATATGAAGGCCAAAAAAGTTGTTTCAGAAGTATATTGGCAACTAGGGTGTTTTAGTTCCTCAAAGTATACTAAAATATATCTTTCTTTTTTCATTACTAATCATTGTGAAATTCATTTTGTCTGTTTTACTTAGCTTCAATCAATAGCTCATGAAACAATGCGGCACAGCAAGTGAAGCAAGTGAAGTTGCTGCGCTACATTGCTTGCAAGGGAGCGAGCAGAACAGAGACATATTCTCCCAAAATTTGGGGGCAGCTTTACAAGCCCCTTGGGATACTTTTGCGCTGCCATTGCGTCACTTTTGTGACGCAACGGCGGCGTAAAAAATGTGGCAAATTTACAACGTGACGCATTTAGGGGGATGCGTCACGTTGTAAAGCTCCGCATCACATTATACCTGCGTCAGGTATAATGTATGCAGGGTAGGCGTTCCCACGCAGGAAAGCCTTGTAAATGTGACGCAGTAAAATCTACAAGATTACACTGCATGACTTTTAGGACGCCACTGCGTCAAAACCTTACGCCTGCTTGAAGCAGGCATAAGGAGTGACGCAGTGTATTGGGAATAGGCCGCAACATGCATTGCTGGAGCTGCGTCGTGCTTGCGACACGACTCCAGCAATGCGTGACTTTTCCACCAACAGATGCGTCAGAATTTCTGACGCATCTGTCAAACCTTGAGCCATAGTGCGCCGTATTGTAAATACGGCGCATCTATGGTGGCGCAAGGGTTTTTCACGCAGGCGCAGGGAATCTGACGCATCCATTCAGATGCGTCAGTTTCTTGTAAATCTGCCCCATGGTGCGGTTCTGCTCTCTTCTAGCGCTGGCGCACTTGTGGCTGCCAAGCGCCAACACAGGCACCGCTGCACCATATCTTAAGGCTACCTGCGTTGTTGTCAGGTTAGTTATTCTTTGAGGCCATTTCGAAGAGGAAATAGCCTCAAAAAGATCATTTTTAGAAAAGTTTCTTGAAGGACAACATATCCTCAGAAAGTGGGGTATAGACAGGACGGGTAACTGGTAGAAGAGAATATCACATTTAATTGGTTATCCAAGGCTGTTTGATGTCAAAGACTAGCTCTGAAAATATAACTTTTTTTGGGAAAGTGGACAGTTCCCCACCATAAATTTGGAGACGGTTTTCTGGGCCATTTCAGTCTGAAGTCAGGTTTAATTACCAGAAACTCAATTTTTCATCTTTCATAATCGGATGGTTGGAGACTATCCTTTCCTGGATAAGGCAAAACACTTATATAATCACTTACCATATTCACCCACATGAGTGTCATTGATTTAGTTATTGTATTGTACTTTCCTGGTGGCAAAGGAGATCATGCAGAGGCTTTACAAATATAATATTGAGTTAATTGAAACAATCTTCGTTCATTGTCTCCCTTGTATAGTACTTTGTGACACCCAAATCTGAAATATACTAAAATGATAAGAGAGTCCGAATATACGAGACAGATTATTTGCTGGTTGTAACTGGGTGAAGAGGTGAAATCTGCATGTTCTTTTGAGTTTATTCCATGGTCCATGAGTGAGAGCGATTTGCAATAAATTGAGAAGGTATAAGGAGGATTGTATTGTTCCCTTCTTTTGAACTTATCAAAGACTACTTCACTGATTCATTTTTAGATCTGGCCTTAGACCCAGCTTTATTTGTGTAGCTAGACTATTGTTTTTCCAAATAATGCAGACAAAATATAAATGCACAGAAGTGCTTTTAGTCATAGTCGGCTAGCTTCATCCATTCACCTGTTTCGTTCTCATTGGTGCTTTGTTTCCACCTACCAGAGCTTACAGCATGTAGCAGTGTATCAGTCCACTTTACCCATTGGCCACCTTCACTTTAAGTCATTTCAAAAAGCCTGTGCACATTGTTTATCAGCACCTAAAAATACTTACTTTCTCTTCAATGGCAAAGCTATTTCAAGGTGTGCTTTTTATTTTATTTATTTTCTAGAATATCTTTAAAAACAGCTATTTATTTGGCTTGCACTCAGGGTGCCCAGTTAAATGATTTATCTTCTATAGGTATTTAGTAGTGGTAGTTATAAATGGACGTTGTAACATTGCAGATATCTGCTACCTGAGTATTTGAGTTAGGTGGTGATTTATTCTTATCATAATGTCACTATGTATTGCACAATTAAAACGTGTTATTTAAAACTAATCTTCAAGGAAACCATCAGATGCACCATCACCAACAATGACCCCATGCCTCTCATGTAACACCTAAACTTCTACTTCAAACTGAGGCTAAGACCATGATTAGAGGCACCCTTGCCTTCAGACCCTTGGGAGCCCGAACAACATTCTGCGATGCCATCCCCAACCTCATCACCCCCTAGTAATCTTCTCGCACACTACACCTTACTCTGTGACCTCAACTTCCACATTGAGGACCCAAATGACCCAAACTCTATCGCCCTCCTGGAGAACCTGAACAACATCGCCTCACCCAACTGGTCACCGACCCCACACACAAAGCTGGACACACACTCAGCACCATTTTTATCTCCAGCGACAGAATCAAATTCAGAATGCAGCCATGAGTTTAGATTGGCCCCAACAGGGAAAATTGTGTATTAGTAGAGATAACACTATGTATGATAACTATTTCGTGGGTTCTAGTGAGTGCCAAGATACATATAAAATTTTAGGAGGATGGGGATTCAAAGGAGGAAAAGATCCATTATTTCCAGGGATCTATTATATTTGTGGAAACCAAACATATTATAGGTTGCCGGACCATTAGTATGGAACATGCTATTTAGGCCTGGTCTTTCCAAAGATTTTTCATGTGGAAAGGGGAACAAAAGGAATTCATGAGATAGGTAAACCATTAACCCGTAGGAGGAGGGAAAGCTTCTCAGAGATAATAGGTGACATTTTTGGAGCATTGATACTAGCAGTGGGTATTTCTTTGGATGCATACAAGATTCGGAAATTGTCTACAGTGGTGGATCGTTTATCAACGAATACTGCTGGAGGGTTCTTGATGGTAAATACCGAAATGGTTGCCATGAGAGCTATGGTAATGCAAAATCGACTTGCCCTTGATATTCTTTTGGCAAAAGAGGGAGGAGTCTGTGGAATGCTGAAGGTACAACATTGTTGCACTTACATTCCAGACAAAAGTGAGAATATACAGAAGTATATAAAGAACATTACTGATTTGCATAAAGAAATTGCCCCACTGGAGGTTGAAGGTGCTTGGGAGAAACTTGGTAAGGGTTTTTACTCAATAAAGAAATGGTTCACTGAAATAGGTAGTTCTTTAATTGTGAAAATACTAATTCCAATTGTCTTAGTAATAGTGATAATATCAATTTTAAGATTAGTATATGTGTGTATTAAAAGGAGAAAAAGACAAAATAAAGCAAAAAGAGAAAATGAGAAAAATAAGGAAAGAGAGCGGGAGATGGGAGCCATCGAACTGGAAGAGTTTAAGGAGAATATGTATAAAAGGTCTAAAAGACAAGATGAAAAGAACACGATTGTCTGAAATAACAAATGCAAGTGGACAAGAAACAATTTTCTGAAAAATAATTTGGTAGGGATAGGTTTTAGTGGTGATGTTAAAAATCACCAAAGGGGGGAATTGATGGAGCAGGAGAAACAAAATAATTTATTTGTACCCCTTTGAAGTTAATGACCCCATAACAATTAATGATACTAACCGTTTGAAATGCATGGACTAATCAACAAAATGCACTTTTTAATTAAACAGTACACGTGGGCAACTTGCTAAATGTTGTAAATTCTAATTTATTTACAAATGTGAAGTAAAATAACGTTAGTATTGTGATTTGCGTAGTAAGTAGAGTGAATTGCATGATTTGTGTTGCATAGTAGAATTGTATTGTGGCAAAGAATCCGGATGGTAAGTAAAATGGCCTTAAATGTCGCTTCTGCTAGGTAACATCTAACACAGGTCTTTAGAATGGCGGGTGGTAAACAGAAAGGCTTATTTTCTATGTTTTAATTTTCGTTGTGTTTGTTCTTATGATAGTTTCGTTCGGGCCTGCTAGGCCATGCTCCTAAAATGGCTGCTGGAAAGGACGAGATCACGTGCACTGAATAAGATGGCCCCCGCGCAGGCTCAGTGTGAATGCTCCAGTCACGTGTATGCGGCCTGTGCCCGGAGTGAGAGATGTCAAGGCCAATCTGACCTGTAACAAGGATCGTGCCAAGAGTTCAGCATATATGCCTGGGAACGGATGAGAAAAACGAGCGACAGGGGATGAACTAATGTGTGACCATCAAAGTTGTTACAAAATGGATTAACAAATTGGACTACTTTTGGACATCGAGATCATGAAACTTAATGTGTGCGTTATTGTCCCCCAAACCGGTTAGAACAAGGAGGGCGATGAGGTGACCATCACCACCCCTCCAATGGACCAATTAGCGTGATTTCTGCCCCTAAGGATTGCAACTTTTGAGTGTAGTGAGCCAGAGAATAGGGTATAAGAGAGTCTGCTCTTACGTTGTGAAAAAAACTTGCTTTTCATTTTTCCACCTTGATGCTGCGAGAGACTCTGTCATTTTGGACTTTGAACTTTGACTGGGGAAGGAACGAGATCGTTGCGGGAATTTGCCCGGGAGGTGATTGCGTCCGAGGAGGTTAGCGGGACAGTCAGTCAGTTTGGGAGTCCTATCCTGCGGTCTGCGGTTCATCTTTTTTTGGTGAACCATTCTTGTCATCGCCCTATGGCTGAGGGTAATGAGTATTTTTCCATCCTTTCCTAAATATCTTTCTTAAATGTTTATTGATATTTCTAAATGTTTTACTTAATAAAGAAGTTTACTTATTTGCTTGAAGAAGTTTAGATAAAATTATATTTTAACTCTAAATGAGTCTGTGGTTCTTTAATAAATTTATGATTAATAAATGTTAAAGGTTTTAATCGTGATTGAGCCGGACTTAATCGCCATCAACTGATTTTACTAGTTGGTCCATCGACCAAATAGCGGAGTACCTTGATGTTTAGAACCGACAGGATCCGAAGTTAATGTATATAATGTATAGGTTATTATTCTGTCAAGTTTAACAAGGTATTCCGTTTGTCCAGCAGCTCATTTTCCTTTGCGTTTAATTCCAGATATTGAATGAATGTATGTATGCGGTGTTATGGGCCCCACCGACATAAGTTTCAAGTGATCAAGGTTGTGTTGGTGTTTTTCTAGGTTAAGGTCATTAAGGAATTTTTTTTTTATTTTAGCCGTGCTGGATCACACCACAGAACTTCCCTGGACTGACCACACCATTGTACACTTCACCATCACGAATGCCCAGCACGCTATCACTAGGTGTCAGATCTCCTCTCACCGCAGCTGGAGCAAGGTCACCAAAACTCAGTCAACCTCTAACCCGCCCAATGTCTTCAACCAACCAGCGAACATCAGCCTAACCATTACCACCTGGTCTCCGCTCACTGCCCTGATCACCTTAGCCATCATGTTTTCCATCCACTCATGGGCACCCACAGACCACTTCCCCCACCGCCTCTACAACCTCGCAATGAACACAATCAGCACAAAACTCACCAGCGTCCTCTACACCTCCATCTTCACAGCAACTTCCCCGGACAGATGGAAGCACGCAGATGTCAGACCTGTCCTAAATTAATCCTTCACCGACCCCAGCGATCTAAAAAATTATCATCCGATCTTCCTGCTCCCCTACCCATCCAAAGTGCTTGAGAAAGCCATCAACCAGCAGCTCACCCAATTCCTTGAACAAAACCACCTACTGGATACCTCACAATCATGATTCCGTGCCAACCAAAGCACTGAGACCGCTCAGATTGCCGCCACAGACAACATCAGAACACTCCATGACCATAGAGAAACTGTGGCCCTGATCCTCCTCAACCTCTCTGTGGGGTTTAACACCATATCCCACAACACCCTAATCCACAGACTGCATTATAGGCATACAGCAAGACGCCCTCAAGTGGCTTGCCTCCTTGTTTACAGGAAGCACACAAGGCATCCAACTGCATCCCTTCACTTCCGCACCGAAAGACATCATATTCAGCGTACCACAAGTATCATCCCTCAGCCCCACCCTGTTCAACATCTATATGACCCCCTCGCAGATGTCATCAGATCCCATGGACTCAACATAATCTCCTACGCAGATGACACCTAACTAATCCTCTCGCTCATAGAGGACTCCTCCAATGCCAAAACCAACTTCTGCAGCGCCATGACCAACATAGCCAAATGGATGAGAGACAACTGCCTCCAACTCAACTCTGACAAAACTGAAGTACTGATCTTCGGGAAGAACACCTCCACATGGGACCACAGGTGGTGGCCTGCAGAACTTGGACCTACACCCACACCAATAAACCATGCAACCTTGGCCTCATCCTCAAAAGCCACTGACCATGAAATGACAAGTCGACGCAGTCACCTCCTCCTGCTTCCACACACTTCACATACTCTGCAGAATCTTCAGATAGATGTCAACCAACACCAGAAAGACTGTCACTTAGGCCCTCGCCACCAGCCAGGTCAACTACGGCAATACCCTCTACGCCGGCATCTCCACCCCGGCAGGCATCTCGACCCAGCTCCTCAGAAGACTCCAGACCATACAGAACGCTGCAGCCAGATTCATCCTGGACCTCCTAAAACAAACCCATATCACCCACCCTGAGAGATCTCCACTGGCTCCCCATCCAGAAGAGATGCCATTTCAAGATCCTCACGCACGCCTACAAAGCCCTCTATGACATAGGACCTGCCTACATCAACCATCGACTGAACTGAACTGACATCTGTGCTCGTCTTCACCCGCCCTCGCACACAACCCTCCATCCGTCTCAACCACATCGGTGGCCGCTCCTTCTCCTATATCGCTGCCAAGACCTGGAACTACCTTCCCCTCCAGATCAGTGCAGCCTCCTCACTGGCAGACTTCAGAAAGATACTCAAGACCTGACCCTTCGATGGAGACACAGCGCCCAGTTCCCCCTAGGGGTGACAGCGTAGTGCTTTACAAATGCTGCTGATTGATTGATTGAGAAATACCTCACGAGTAAAAGAGCCACATCAGCAATTTTATGTTTCATTTAAAAAATATATTGCTAGTATGTGGCAGTCACAGTTCGGTGGCTGGCTATTTTCTTTTTATAAATTGTTTACGTTTTTGTGCCATTTGCTTGTAATAAATAATTAATTATGTAACTATTACTTCAGCTCACCAAAAGTATAACTTAGATTTGTTTAAAAATGAACAAGCTTTTATTGGTTTTGCCAATGCTTGTCAATTTTTAAACACATCAAATTGTCCTTTTCAGAGAGAAAACTATAATGTCATGGTACTGACAATATTTAATTTTAGATAAACAATATTAAGGCACACTATAACCTATTTTATTTCGCCCATAATACATTGATTCTATTTATCGTATCAATATGAGCTGTCAGCAGAGCAGATGTAATTTCATACTAAATACCTTAATTTCTATTAATTTTGTTTTTACTTATGGGATTTGTTAATTCTAAACAATATTTGAGATGGAAGTGCAGCGCTTTTCATAACAAAGATAATATAGAGATAGGTGTAGGTTATGCAAAACATACATCTGAAGGTTTGTAACACTTCTCTTAGTTACAAATGGTTTTGCTTAGTTTTTCGATATTCGGTATTTAGTCCTTGCAATGAAAGGTGTTGCTACTCTGGAGGGGGCAATACTTTAAGGCACTACTTCTCAAACGTTTTAGAAACATGACCCAATTTTTACAACGAAAAACGTTCACGACCCACTTAATTTTAATGGATAGGAGGCGGGGCAGTTTTTGAACGTAACTAAAGCATTGTGTAGTAGCACATTGCCATTTACAGACAGCAAATATTCTACTGAAATAGCGATTACATTTGCACAGACACACAGTTTTACCTAATTAACGTATATAGCACAAAAATGATAATGTGTGGAAATTAGGTGTCTGTGAATATTTATAATTTCTATATCACAAGGTAAAGTGTCTTGATTAGATTTGATCGTATTAAAATCTCTGTTTCCAGCACAGTTTAGAATTGCAAAGAATTGTGCTTTATTTTTGCTATCTTAACTGCCAAATGCATGCAGCTAATTTACAGATATTTACATGAAGTTGTGTGTTGCAAAAAAAACCGACATCCTACATCCATTCCCTCCACACTCCACTTCAAGATTGTTTCATTTTTCCTTTCATTTTATTGTTCTCGGCATTTGTCATAACAAAAAACATATTTAAACATACAAACATAATTAAAAGAGGAATTACTTCATCTCATAAAAAAAAAAAAAACATTGAATAATACATACTAAACACTGCAGATTACAATTATTTTCCATTTCTCATTTATAATCCAAGCACTGTAAGATATACATAGAAACTGAACGATAAATCTCTGGATGGCCTGTCCTATAGCAGAGAGCTAAGGGGCCCATTACGATACCCGGCGTAAATAAATCCGCCAGGCATGGAAGCGGCAAAAATCCGCCCGCACACACCGTCTGAACACCGACCACGCCATTACGATTACACAAACCGAAAACCGCCATCGGCGGAAAAATCACACAAAATACCGCCCGCCATCGTCCGAGTCTGAGTCAAACCGCCCGCCACGGACGGAAACACGCACGACAACACAAAACCGCCCGCCCACACGGCCGACACACCGCACGTGAAATTACGATCGCACCGCCATGAGCGCGGAAAAACCACAAATATACCGCCCGCCAGCGCAAACAACGCCGATGAGAATCGACACGGCAGAAGCCATGGCGCCAACGTACCTGCACAGAAACCATCCGCACACAAAACCAATAGCACACAACATGGCCAACAAGTCCACACAGCAAGGCACGCACAAATACACAAGCACAGTACACATCCCGAAAACACACCCCCGGACAAACAAAAAATACAAAGGCCAGAACCCCAGACACAACACACCTGAAAACAACAGACCATGAGGACACACCCACATAGGTGAGTACAAAAGCAGCACTCCCACAGACTACAACCCCTTGCTACATTGCAAACCAGAGAGGAGAGGAGAGGACACAGTGACACAGCAAGGACAGCAGCACACCACAGAAACGCACACATCACTACCACCACCACCACCACCACCACACCCCGGCACCACAAACCCCCTGCACATTACACAACACACACCGCACCAGCACCACAAACACCATGGCACCACAAAGGATGCCCAAGTTCACGCCCATGGAGCTGACGGTCATGGTCGACGAGATCATCAAGGTGTACCCACAAATCTATGGGAACATGGTCCAGCACACACCACTAGCCACCAGAAACAGAATGTGGAACCGGATCGTAGACCAGGTCAATGCAGTCGGGACCCTGCCCAGAAACAGAGTCGAGATTAACAAACGTTGGAATGACGTAAAGAGCCTGGTCAAGAAGAAGGAGGGCAAAAACAGAGAGCTGGCTGCCGTCACTGGCGGAGGGAATCCCGCGCTCTTTAAGACCTTCAAAGCGTGGGAGGAGAAGGTGCGAGTCGTAATCCATCCGGAGATCCTCGCCGGATTAGCAGGGGGAGTGGAGGCTGGTAAGTACAAACTAATGTATACCAGCACACCGCTATGTACTCACATGCGCAACTACCATGCCACAGCTCCCAGGGACAAACACCCCCATGTCCAGCACACAATACACAACACATCACACACACATGCAACAGACACTACCACACACAGCCCAAACCGAACAACTGTAAGATGCGTGGGGACATGTGTACACTAAGCCAGCCACGTAACCACCAACAGGTCCCCAAATATGCCAGAAGCGCCACAACGAGCACCCACCACACCCATGTGTCCGCCACAGCTGCACTAACCGACAAGTAACAGGTAAGTGGCAGGAACACAAAGTGCAGTGGGTGGGACGGTGGACAGCCCAAGTACAACACACACCAGGCCCCAGTCCCACAGCACAGCAAGGAGGAGCATCCCCCACAGCCACGTGTCAGCCCCCGCAGTGCACAACGACAGCCGAAAGGCAGACATCACGGTCCACAGCAATCGGTGTCAGTGGGTGTACAGCCACCCCCACGACCCACAACACCCCCCACCCCCACAGACCTGCAACATGGAGCACCCCCGCTTAGAGCCATGTGGCATCCAGTACAGTGCACGCACGAACAACTTGCAGGTGGGAAACTGGACAGGGCTGGATTACTGGAGGCATGAGGACCATAACACGACCAACACATGGGACATGTCACGTAGCAGACGAACACGCAGCACCGCCCACCGTCACGAACAAGTGAACAATGTGCACACGGACATGAACAACAGACTCACACCCCACATGACCCATCACAGACATAGCAACACCCAAGGAGCCACGTCTGCATGCACAAGCCACACTGAATATAGTCCCACACGGCAGCCACTGTGCAACTCATCACACACAACCGAAACACCATTGAAGTCCTGTCCATGTAGCCCCTACTGCCTGTCAACCACACACCCCACAACTACGCCTATGTAAGACAAACAACACTAGACGCAACAGAGCGGAACAACATAAATGCACACGAACACCACTGAACCCATCAAACACACAGACACACCATGCACAAACAACATACCATCCATCCCATCCGTCAGCCCCAGTCTCATGAAAGGCATGTCATCCGCACAGCTGCCACACATACAGCAGTCACGCTGAGATACATGCCCATGACCAACCATGTGCCAGAAGTCAATGAAGTGCACGACACACTGTGAGCAACAACACACAACATGGGCCACACCCCCCCGAGCACTGCAGTGATGCACATGGCACAGGGCAGCACGCACACCAAGGAGATGGGACAACTGCAATACGTTGGCTGGCACACAACCATCACTCACTCATAACGATGCGTCCAATGCCATGTCCAGTAATCACAACAGACAGCAAATATGCAGGCCATGTCAAGCATGCACACACCTCAAACCATGCACTGTCATGCTGCCACAACACATGTCACGTTCGGCACCCATGGCTCACAGCATGTACCCCAAAAGCATATACCCTCCCAAATGCGAATCAGGGGCATGGCCCCCATGTTGCCATATGCGTTCCTAAGCGTTCCATTTGAACCCCAAAAGCATATTCCCTCCCAAATGCGAATCTGGGGCATGGCCCCCATGTTGCCATATGCGTTCCTAAGCGTTCCATTTGAACCCCAAAAGCATATTCCCTCCCAAATGCGAATCTGGGGCATAGCCCCCATGTTGCCATATGCGTTCCTAAGCGTTCCATTTGAACCCCAAAAGCATATTCCCTCCCAAATGCGAATCTGGGGCATGGCCCCCATGTTGCCATATGCGTTCCTAAGCGTTCCATTTGAACCCCAAAAGCATATTCCCTCCCAAATGCGAATCTGGGGCATGGCCCCCATGTTGCCATATGCGTTCCTAAGCGTTCCATATGAACTCCAAAAGCAAAGTACAAACCAGACCCAGGATGGGCCAGGAGCCCGCATACACCAGAGTCACAATGAGTAGGGGCACAGCAACACACCCATCGGCATGGCCAATCCGTCCCATGCCACATGTGCACAGCACACAGTCCCATTGCCTAGCACACACAACTACAGATGCCACAGCCACACACTCGCCTCCGGGAAACCCATGTACGAGATTGCACGAACTGCCAATGTCAGACGACTAATACATACTTCGCCAGGTGCAACACAAAAACAAATCTCATTCTCTCCACAGGTGACGAACTGCTGGATGCTGGGGATGGAGACAGCAGCCAGCACAGCCAGCCCACAAGCCCCCAACGAGGACACACGGATCTGGAGGATCTGTCCTCCTCTTCGGACACGGACCACCAAGCTGGCCCATCTGGCGTGGCAGGGCCCAGCCGCTCCCCAGGACCCCTCCTACCCACCAACCCATCATCCAGGGATGCTGAACAGTCCCAGTCCCCTGCTGCCACTGTCGTTGCGGCCACACCCACGGTCATTGCGGCCACTACCACTGCCGCAACCGCCACCATCGCCGCACCGACCACCACCGCCTCCACCACCACCACGTCTTCGCTGGCACCAGCCCCAGCGCAGGTGGTGGCCCGGCCGACTGGATCCACCCTGGGAGCCACAGCGAGGACCGTGGTGTGCAATGTGGCTAGTGGGCAGGCCGGTGGCAGCAGGACTGGTAGGAGGAGCAGGGTCAGGGAAACGCCAGCCTCCCCTGGGAGCCATGCCCTGCCTCAAATGGCCAGAGTCCTTGGGGCCTATGAAGAGGCCCAAGGACAATGGGCCAGGTCTGCTACTGACACGCGGGAGGTGCTGGGGGTGCTGAGGTCCATGGACGCCCATATGGGCCAATTCGTGTCCCGTATGGACCAACTCGTGGACCTCATGGGCCAGCTGGTGGTGGCGGTGGGGTCACAGGCAAGGCCAGCAACACCACCTCCGCCACCACCTGCTAGGGCGCAGGGTCGGCCAGCAGTGTCCACTTCCCCTGCGTCCACAGCCAGTGAGCACACCTCACCCACCACCAGCAGGTCGCCACCACACACCCCCTCCCAAACGTGGAAGGGGCCGTCCGAAGAGGAAACAGATCTCCCGGGAGGACTTCGCACGCTCCAGTCGCAAGTGAGGCAGCCAGCCAGCCTACCGCCAGCCTTCCTTGACCAGCCACTGCATTGACTTGCTCTACGATCCCACTCCACACAGCCAGCTGGATGGCATGTGTGTGTTGGACTATGGACATAGAACCAGTGGGTACACCCTGATCATCACGCAGCCATGACCGACAGCTCATTGTCACTGCACGCACCACTTTTGTCATCACCTTACACACAATCACATGTCACAGTTTGTAATAAATGCACCTTTTTCACTAACTGCTGTTTGTGCCCTGTGTTTTATTTGTACGGAATACAACGGCCACCTTGGGCGGAAAGGCACCTGATGCGTGGCATGGCAATGGAATCCGGAGGGCCTGTAGGGACCTAGGGGTGGGAGACAGAACAGGAGCACATTCAATGAGTGTGTCACACACCCATCACACAGTACATGTCAACAACTACAAGCAATGTACACACATCGCACAGAGCAATAGGGCACAATGCCACAGTCACCAACAGTGGCATACTACCCTGGCCATGGAGCGTTGACACACTGCACACAGTGAACATACGGCCACCCTGACACAGCACACACACACCTGCACAGATACAGACACATCATCCGTCGTACATGGACACTCACCGTCAAGTGAAGTAGCGGGCGATGAGCTGCTGGCGCACATTCCCAGCTTCCTCCTCTCCGCTGTCCACCTCACTCGAGCTGTCCTGGTCTGCGGGCTGGGGCCCTGGTTGATCTCCGTCATCCACAATGAGGGGGATCTGCTTCCGAATGGCTAGATTGTGCAGCATGCAGCACGCCACCACTATCTGGCACACCTTCTGTGGGGAGTACGCCAGTGCACCCCCGGTGCGGTCCAGGCACCTGAACCTGGACTTGAGGAGGCCAAAGGTACGCTCGACCACACGTCTGGTCCTCCCATGTGCCTCATTGTATCGATCGTCTGCTGGGGTGCGAGGATTCCTCAATGGACTGAGCAGCCATGCCCCATTCGGATACGCAGAGTCACCTGGGTGTGAGGGACACAGAGAACCGTTGCTATTCCAACTGGACAGGGGACAGCATCGCACAACCAGCACGCTACACCACTCCACATACTCACCGACAATACAGCCACGATCCTGTTGCAGATTGGCCATCAGTCGTGGCAAGATGCTGTTGCGCATTATGTGTGCGTCATGTGCCGAGCCTGGAAACTTGGCACACACGTGGGTGATCACCATGTCCGCAAGGCACACCACTTGCACATTCAGGGAGTGCGTGTGCTTCCTGTTGCGGTACAGGTGCTCAGTGGCCTGTGGTGGAACAAGGCCAACATGTGTGCAGTCAATGGCTCCCACGACGTGTGGGATTCTGCCAAGGGCATAGAATGCACCCTTCACTGCCGCCAATTCACGAGCCCTGGGGAATCTGATGTACCTGTTTCGGTACAGCATCATGGCTGCCAGTACATCCCTCAGCACCTTGCTGAACATGGGCTGGGACATCCCTCCTCCACTGCCCACTGTGTGCTGGAATGACCCAGTGGCGAAGAAATGCATGGCGGCCATCACCTTAGCCGTGGGGGTGACAGCAGTCGGATACACCCTGCGGGGACGGAGATGGGGCTCTAACATGGCACACAGTCGATGCAGAGTTGGCCTGTCCAGCCGAAACTTCCTGATTACCTCTGTATCGTCCATGTCCGCCAGCAATTGGTATGGGCGGTCAATGTTCGGTCTCCGCCTGGGTTAAATGGCAGAGGACACATGTCAAAGCAACACGGCACATAGCAATTTCGCATACACATCACTGACATGACTGAGCAAGCACATGAGCCACAGCCCAGCTGTCAAGCTGGGACGGCACGGCCACAATACACTTACACAGGTCTCCCAACAATGGCAATGGCAAGTGAGACATACCACTGCCATGTGCATGCACATGGGGATCTAGGCCCCAATGACTTGCGGGGCGTGCTGATGGGGACTGACTGCATATTCGTCAAGCGGCAACGCCACGGCAACATGAGTGTCTGCTGAGCATGGAACTGCTTCCGAGGCTGGATGAGTATGGCACACGACGACGACGATGTGGGCACGGGCTGAGCGGCCAATACAAGTGGGACCTGTGGCACGAGGGGATATGAGACAGTAGTAGGTGTCAGCACTGCACCCTATGTACAGCACTGTACGGATCACAGCTCCCGAAACATTGACTGGTGTCCACATTGACAGCCCCATGCCAAGACGGCTGTGTGCTTGCAGTCACACGTCACAGGTGAGAGGTTACATTGCACGTGCCAGGTGGCAGACGTACATAGTGGGAGCTGGCATGTGTGTGCATGTGTCTCCTGTTCAGGATCCACCAGATGGGCGCTGACTCTGTACTGAGCATTGGACACAGCATGTTCCGTGGAAGGCTTGTGTGTGTGGGATGGTGGCACTGGATGTGCCTCCGTTGGGTGGGGGGCCATGCACAGGGCGGGTACGTCGATGATTGCGCATTGTTGGTCACGGTGGGTGCACCAACTAAGATGTGTTGCCCTGTGTTCAATTCCTATGTCCGCATGATGATGGACTGTGGATGTGAGCAGACTACACATTGGTCGATGTGCTGTCTATATGCATGTGCCTTCACACCAGGCACAGCTGCCCCTGCACATGTGACCCCTGCTGGACTCGCTGCTGGGTCTGTGGAGCTGATGCACCTTCTGCGCGTGGGGCGGACAGCTCTCCTCACTTCCCTCATTGCGCATGTCATGTCTTTGCCGCAGGTGACATGGATCATGGAGGGCCCACATGTACGCGTGGGTAGGCTACACATGATTGTTCACTGGTCGCCACCCCCAGTCAGTGTTTCGAATGGGAAGGTTGTCGTGCTGGTGGTATGTTCGATGTGGCGGATGGGCGGGCCTAGGTGCGGGCTTACATTCCGGACATGGGGGGTAGTTGGATTGGCGACTAGTTGCAGTACACACGGGACACGTCTCTTCCTTTCCACATCTGGGTCATCCCTTGTACTAACTGACAGTGATACAGTCATCTTCGCCCCAGCCCTCATGTCCTCCCCTCGCCCCCCAATATGCATGCTCACCTGCGAGGCTAGCGCTTGCACAGGCAGCCCCATGCTCGCACCAGAGAGGGCAAGGAGTGTATGTGTGGGTCCAGTTGCACGAGTGGGCTGTCTCAGGGTATGATGTGTGGCGGGACGCCGTCCACCTGCGTGGTGCCCCAAATGGAGACCCGGCCTGCATGGACTATGCATCACAGTCTTCGCCTTCCGGATCCGCCACCTGCGACACCCAGTGGCTGTGGCTGCCCTTGCGGCCAGGCCGCGTCCGTCTGTGGCTGTTGGCCCACACATTCACTCTTTGGCCTCTCTGGGGAGGGCTCGGGGGTGGTGGCGCACGCGCTTGCACTTAGTCGCAATGGCATGTGTCGTGGTTGGTATGATGGGCAATGGATGGGATGGTGCGAGCCACCTCCCGTGACGTCAGTGCTGCTCGTGCTGTGGTGCGTCCCCCCTACACTTCCATCTGACTTGTGCCATGCTAGACGTTGAGGTTCTATTGCCTGCGTGATATGACCAGGAGGAGCGCGAGGAGACCTCACACACACCATGCTCCACTGCCATCCCGTGCCCTGTATCGCCTGTGCGGATTGACTATGTTGGGGTTACACCTGGTCGACTGGGGCTGTGTGTGCCTTGTCAAGGGGCATGGCGGGCGCACAACAGGATCCAGCTTGTCCACAGAGGGTGGGCTGAGGTGCGCCTGGTACCGCTTTGTACGTGTGCCCGGCTGCTGTGCACACACGTGTTCACTCCCCCCGACAGGTGTCCTCTCACAATGCCCAGGGAAGCGGTGGTGTACTGTTCATGACCCCTCCCAACACGGCGTGCTCCAACTTGGCATGTGCGCATCTACCCGTCGCACCCACCCACCTGAGCACTGCGTCCATACGACTTCACACGACACATGTGTGTCTTCCACAGTAGTGCTACTCATTTGCGTTGACATCCAATACCAGTGGACTACATGGTCATGTCACGACTGCCGTGTACTTCACATACTCTCATCCTCTCTCATTCGTACTTGTGAAATGAGTCAGCGGAGACAGTTTTGGTTTCAAACATTATATTGAGTCTTCTGTCCTCTGTGATGCAGTATAGTGGACACTACTGGCAGCGGGATACATGTTGAGGATATACTGAGCATGATTACAAATGGGATAGGGTGTGGGGTTACATCTGCTTGGCCAAGGCTGTGCTAATGTACATTTACGTATAGCTGCGGAGCTGCGGACTTTGACACAGACGGTATACATGTAGCCTACCAGACCGCTCGGCATCATGGGCACAGTCCATCTCAGTTCCATGTGACAGGTTTGCTGCGGTTGTTCCTCATGCACGCGTGCATGTGAGATGACATCAGGGCATGTGCTTGCGTGCATGCAGCGGCGTGCCACTTGTTGTTGCACTGTGGTGGTTACTGGACATGTCACAGTCACTGGGGTCGTGTTGTTGTTGTATGCACTTGTCGTCCATGCAAAGGTCCTGGTATGGGATTCCCGGGGCGGGGGTGGGAGGGGTGCAGCACCCACAGACTCCAGGCGACCTATTCATGTCCACTGAGCGGTGTGTGTGTCCATGTGCGCTGGATCCATGTCGTGTCCTGGTTGTTCGTGCAGTTCCGTCCATGTGGGTGCGATACACAGAGCCCATGCCACTGCCTCCCACGATGCATGCGGTGTTCCTGGATGTGATGGGGAACAGTGTGCATGTCCCGGTCATATCCGATGTCATGGCGATGTCGTTGATGGTGTGGTTACAGTTGCCGGTCGTTTGGTATGGCTGTTGTGGTGGTGACTGGCCAGTCCGTGCGGAAGCTGAGCATGGGTGCGGGGTTGGACTTCATAGGTCACTCGGGGAACCTGCGTTGTGGTCCGACGTATTTACAGGTTGTCAGGTATGCGATGCCGTCCAGCAGGGCTTCCATGTCATTGGTGGTGTACATGTTTGCCAGCCAATGAAGCGGATGGTGGCTGTCAAGGTGTTGTTCGTAGGTTGTCCCTTGGAGGACCATGATGGGGCATGCTGGGTGACATTCGATGTAGCTGTTCTCGATGATCCGTCGTGTGGAGGCACAGTGGTTCCATTTCAGTGCGGGTGCGATGTTGGCCACATACGCCATGCCCCCATAGGCAGAGCAGGCCCTGTCGTGTGCGTCCAGAGGGAGGAGTAGTGGTAGCAGGTCCGCCTTCAGACATGCCGGGTTGGAGAGGCATATCTCGACGGGATGCTGGTAGGGACACCTCCGACAGTAGAAGACGGGCATGACGCAGCTGAACAATGTGATGCGGTAAGTCAGTCGGTAACTTACGTTCAGCAGGGACAGGAGATCGCATCCCAATGTATGTATCGTGTTGGTTTTGTACAGCTTGAGCTGTTCGGCGTAGTTGGGTAGGTGTGTTGCGGTTGCCATTTCGCAGCGGTTCGTTGAGGTGGCGTGCTCCGGCTGTGTGTGCAGTCTGCAATGTGCACGCTCCGGGGTTGCTGTGAGCTCTGTGTAGTCGTAGGGAGACAGGACTTGTGTTCTGTTGGCTTGTTTGGAGGACACGGGCCCTCTTCCCACATGCTTCTCAGACAGTTCAAGGTCAGTGCTGTGTGACTCCTTCCAATTAACTTGCATGTGGCCGACATGGGGGAGTGTTTTCTTCTTTCTTCCCCGTCCGTTGTGTGCTTCTGTGATATGCGCTATCTGCCCTGTGGTCGGTCTCCTCTGCATGCCTGTGTTGGTCTATTCTTGGACAATGGCTGTATTCACCGGCTTCTGTCGTAGGGCTGTGGTTTCGGAGTTGGAATGGAAGGTCATTCAGTGCTGTCTGCTCTCCCTTGTGTGGGCGGCAGGCTGCCTTTCCGCTCTGCGTTGGGCCTTGTGTGTGGATGTTATTCTTGGGCCACCTGTTGTCGGTCCCCGGGCTCTTTGGTGTTCCGTTTCATGTGTCTTGTTCATATGTGCAGGGTGGTATGGGTTTTTCAGTGTGGTACTGGCGTTCCTCTTCCCGAAGGGGCCCTGCTTCTCCTAGTTGGTGTTGCCGCCGCTGTGTGCTTCGCCATGTTTGTTACACTGGGGTGTGTCCTGCTGTTGCGTGACTTCACTGACATGTGTGCGTCGGTTGTGTGGCGTTGGGTGTTGTCCGTGAATTGGGCGTTGGGGACATGTCTGTGGCAGGCCTGTCACGTGTCATGTGCGTTCGGGGTGGGGCTGATGTGTGTGCTGCTTGGTTGTGTCCCTGTGTCTGTGTGCGACGCATGCATGGCGCTGCGGTTGGCCTCTGCGTTGTGCGCATGTGTGGCGGCGTCATCGGCGCTTTGGGGCCGTGACGGGGTGGTTGGTTCCTAGTCCCAGGTGGTGTGTACACATGTGTTCCGCGATGTTAGGATTTGGCCTGTGTGTCATATGTGGATGCAATGGTGGATGTGTAGTGTGCACGCGCTGGTGGGGGGTTGTCCGCTTTTTCCGCCCTTGCACTGTGTGCGCTGTTTGCGTGCACTTGTTGTGTGTGTGCCTACCTGCGTCTCCGCGGTACGTTGCGTCCTTGGTGGTGCATCAGCAGAAGCATGGGAAGGGCCTGCAGTGCTGGATTCATGCCCGGGGTGCCGCTTCTTCGTTGTCCGTGCTCTGCGTCCGTGTTTCCGCCTCTCTTTCACGTGCGGTGTCTCTTTGCCGTGGGAGCCGTTTGTTTGCGGCATCGTAATTTATGCGCCGGGCGGGACGTGTTTCGTCGGACGGTGTGTGTCAGTTGTGCTGCGCCGCTACGTGTGCGGGCGCACTTTGATGGCGGACGGTGTTGCTGGCTTGCCGGCGGTGTTTGGCCTGCTTTTCGCATCGTAATTGGGCGGGCGTGTGGACTGCTGCGTGCCGGCGGTAACTGGTGGTTTTTGCATCCGCCAGCACGGCGGTTGTGCTTCCGCCCGCCATCGTAATGGGCCCCTAAGGTATCCATCTCATTTGAAAAATTGTAGCTGGAAAATAAGGGGGCAAGCCATTTTATACACATGCTCATTACATTTGGAAAAAATAACATAAAATGGGTGATAGTTTGAACTTCTCCACTCGCACAATCGCACAATTCATCAATCTCCTCTGCCTTGTTCCATGTGGCAAAAAAGACCTTTAATGGAAGGGTCCTCAGGCAGAATTGTACATATAATGAGCACTGTATTTTGGGGTAGATGTCATCCAGATAAGGTTCAAGGCCAACAAGAAATTTGTGCTTTAAAAACCCATGTACCAGGGTCCCACTCTTGCTAGACTCATATCCTTCGATTTTTATTTTGTCAATAAGCCTCCTTTATCTTGCTTTTCATTTCCCCATTAATCGCCGTGGGATCCTCACAAATGATATCAAGTTTCAGCTGCTTTAAAGTGCTGCCAACATGGTTCCATCAGGGCATCCCAGGCAGACCAGGATAATGGGCTACCTCCCTTAGGGATCCAAATAACTGCCCGCTCATCGGTTTCTCTGAAGGCGAACCACATCATTTGTTGGAGCTAGGGCAATAATGTTGGAAATAGGTTTAACACACAATTCCAAATATAGTGATGCTAAAGGCATGCCCAGACTCAACATCAATATTGCTCTTGAAAGCCTATTCTCAATTTTCTGGAGTATAGAAGAATCTGTATAGCCCCAGATTTCTGCTCCATAAGTTGCTGTTGTAACTGCCTTTGCTCTGTAAACACATAGGGGCATATTTACAAGCCCCTTGCGCCACTTTTGCGTCACTTTTAACATGGGAAAAGTGACGCAAAAGTAGCGCAAGCTTGTAAATCTGCCCCATAGTAATGAACTCACTTCCCCCGTATTCTTTGTTTACATCTAATAACTTTGTCTGCTGTCTGCTTTAAAATTGCAGCTACTTTTTACCTTTGCTGCTTCCAAGACAGTTTAGCATCGTAACAAATTCCTAGATAGTCAAAATAGTGTAACTGTTCCAAAATCTCACTGTTCACCGAAAAAGGACACTTTAACTCAATCATTGATTTTAGTATCATAGATTAAGTTTTGGAAACATTGATGGTTAAATGTTTCTTTACACGATAGTGAAGGAAGCCCTTAATCAGTTTTTGCATAGGGAGCTCGGTAAAAGAAAGCCAAACGACATTGTCCGCATACAACAAGAGGATATATGTGAATTATTGAGCTTCGGGCAAGCTATATTCAGACATCATTCAGAAATAATGAAAAGAGAAGGGGGGCAGCACACACCCTTGCTGCACACCAGCAGTTATCAAAAATCTCTCTGCGCATTCTCCTCAAGATCCATAACGTACTTGAGCAATTGTATTTCTGTGCAAGTTCTGATAGGCTATAATCAGGTACTGGTGTAGACCCTGCTGTTGTAACACTAACCAAAGTAACTTCCTATCTACTGAATCAAAAGCTGATTTCAAGTCAACAAAAATTGAAAACAATGGGCCCTTCCTTTGTCCCATATATTTTATGGCCTGTTCCACCATTCCAATGCCCTTTCTGAAACCTGCTTCATTGTCTACTAATATTTTCCCATCTTCACCTCAATCATGATTACGATTGGAAAGCACCCTCCCAAAATTCTTACCCGCACCATGAAATTTGGCAATAAATAGATGGGCCCGTTCTAGCATTGTTTCTTAAATAGTGGAAGAATTATCACTCCACGCCAATATTTTGGCATATCTCAAGATCTCAAAAAGGCATTAAAAACCATAGTGAGAAACAGAACCCATAATGAAAGACCAGCCTTATATAAATCTATGGGTACAAAATCAGGGCCCTGGGCTTTGTTAGGCTTTTCTTGTAAGATGGCTTCTTTAACCTCAGATTCAGTGGAATCCCATCCATCCACTCCCAGGATTGCTTAAACATGGTTATAACTTGTTGGAAACAGTTCCTCTTCATGGTAGAGACATAAAGACTTGAGACATGCGAAACCTATTCTTGAGACCCTATACACATAACCTTCTTCTTCCTGCACTGGTTGTATCCCCATGTAATGAGTGACCAAACATTCTTAGAATTCTTTTCTCTGGCCACCTGTCCGACCTTATCCCAGACTTTAAGTCTCATTTCAAACTTCTTCCTCCGGATGAATTCTTTATATTCCCTTCTCATTCTAGTAAAGATACAGTCCATGACTGCACTGTCATGGTGCCTCCCCAGGGCATAAGATAGCTCCTTCTTCCTTATTCAACCTTCATGGTCAAACCAATTACCAATGTGATTATTGACACTCATATATTCCACACCCTTAGTGGTTGTCATAAAGGGTGACATATCCTCAAAGATTTGCTCAAATAGGGCCAGTACCCTTTTATCCTCAGGCTCTTGGTACTCTTTCATTAACATCTTCTCAACAATGGACTGGATTAAATTCCTCAAATCATGCACAAAGTAATTATATCTATCAGGATTCCACCGAACCGCCCATCTCAAATCTCCTACCCTAGATGCTCTTTTTGGAGTGCAGACCTCCAAATTAAATCCAACATAAAGGGATGGAACACGTGGGCTATAGTCACTATCTGGGTGAGGTACAACCCATAAATCCTTCACCACCTTCTAGGATTTAATATTAATTAAAATGGAGTCAATTATAGATGATCCTCTATTACCATGGCAGGTCTCATTTGCAGGGGTCTCCATTCAATTATCTTACACTGAAAGACAAGAACATTGCCATGAGCCTAATCTCTTTCTCCCATGGTTTATTCACCCTAATATTTCCCATTGCTGCTTCAGGTAAACCCCACGCATGATCTTTCTCGAGTAGTGCACTTTCTTCTGTGTTACCTAAAAATAGAGTATTCAAATCTCCACATATTACTATAATGTACTGTGAGTGTCCAACACAGGTTTACCTCTGCCCTTCCTCCCAGGGCACACATAGACATTCAACACATCCATGACCCCTACAATGAAGAGGTTTCTACCTAGTCTAATATGCACTATGTTGTTCGTAATAGAAATGGGGATGATAGGACCCATGAAGGCAGGCAATTTAGCATACAACTATGTCCCTAGGCCGCCTGATAGGCGACCCATGCTTTGTCTAATTGTGGGTGAATAATACAAGTTATTATCCTCCAAGGGGATTTCAGTAATTGCCCATGTCTCCTGAAAGCAACTTATATGATCCAATCAAAAAATGCCAACCGCTGCATACTCTCAATTTCATTCGGTTTGATAGACCATGCACACTTTCACAGTGTTAAGATTCCTTCTCCCCATTGACCTAATCAGTAATTTTTCTCTACGACTGAATGGACTTCAGATAAAATTGATGTTAAACCCTCCTCCTACATTCCAGGTCAATTGTTGCCCTATAAGCAGCTTTATTGCTAGTTAAAGTTACTGGAGCTGTGCTTAAGTGTTATTCTCTGGACTCAGGTTGACTTTGACTATCTTTGATGCTCCTACTTGATCTATCATACACTACAACCTCTCCCTCATTCATCGTAACTATAAGTTGCTTAGCATTGTTTTTAATTGCTAGAATGTGGGATATGAGAAACTGTTGGGTGCATATCAGAATGGATATTCCAGACTCTCATTTAGACGGTACTACATCAATCCCCATTCTGTGCAAGCACTTATCATTATCCAACATCAATCTGACCACTTGCAGAAATCTAAATTCAATACATGTGAAATAATTACTGTGGGTCACGTCATAAATTCTGGGATTCACAAAAATCATCTCAGAAGATGTGAGAAATCGTAATGGCAGAATCAAATAAAAAATGTCTAATAATCGGGCTCTATTCCCTGGAGACCTAGCAGAAACTTCAAAGAATATCTCAATAAAATCCAATACAGAAGTGTCACAAAGTGGTTGCATTTCTGTGCAAGCTTTGTGCCTCAAAGCATTCTTCCAATCATCTTCGTGGTTCGCTGGCCTATTCTGCACAAAGGACTGATAAACTTCTGCAAGGGGATTCAACATTCCAGTTTCTCGGATTGCCGTCCAAATGGGAATGCTAGGGTTAGGAGCAATAGTTAAGGGGGAAGGGATAAAAAGAATAGGTAAAGAGGGGGCTGCAGGTCCTCCCAAGATTTGGGGGCAGAGTTCACAAGATGTCATAGAAACCATTATTTTCTCCTTCTTCCTCGATACAATCAAACCTTGCTCTATGTTGTCCCTTTATAGAGATCCTTCTCTGCTTCTTCACTTTCCTCTTGATGACATTATCTTTTTTTGGACCAACAGGTGTAGATTTTTTCCCACATGCAAATATAGGATATATGTCCACTGGAAAGGCGTCCTATAAAGTGCTGGTGGTCGCCTTCAATGAGGTTCTACCGCGTGAGCCTGCGCATCCTGCTCCACTAGCCACTTCACCCTCCTCTTTAAATGAATGCTTTAAGGAGTAGACTACGTCATCTTCCCTCTTTTTCCTTCTAGCCTCTTTTAAAGATCCAAGGTGAAGCCTATGAGGGGTGTAAGGAGCATCACCAGTCGAGATTAGGTTTCCTTCTCTGAGATTTAGACTTTGGCACATCATGTATAAAAGTGGTTACTCCATCAGTATGAGACACTGCCTCTCTCTTGGAAGATAAAACCTGCTGCAGATTCTCATTTACTTTTCTGTTCAGGGATTGCAATATCTCTGACAGGATCGAAGAAGCATGATCTGAGCCCACTACAATTTTCTCCAACAGGGCTAGTATAGAAGACAATATCCTTTGCAGGGCCAACAATGTTTCTGACATTATATGATTCTCATCAGGGGCAATATCATCAGATAGGTCCTGAATCAACTGGGTATTTGACAGTCAGGACTAGGGGGCAAGTTCATCTTGGCATCACATGCCCAATTAATTATTAGAAAGAAATTTGCTGCCCATTGCAGTCTGCTTACTAAGAGAGAAATTCTTAGTCACAATGGGCACATCGGGGAGGGTATATTCACTAATCAAATAAGCATTTACAATGCAATAGGTCTCGCATTAACGCGAATTTAAGCTATTGGCATTGTAAATGACAATGCCTTTTATTCATGTTTTAAAAACCAAAACATAAATAAAAGGCATTGTCATTTACTATGCCAATAGCTCAAACTCACGTAAATGCGAGACCTATTGCATTGCAAATGCTTCTTTTTTTCTTGTAGACGGATCTTTGTGACACTTGTATTGCTGAAACTTTGTTGACTGAGTAAGTAGGAGTGCTAAACCCAAAAGAAAAAAGATGCGCTTGTAAAACAAGCGTTAGAAGCATAGAAGACAGCCAATCAAGAGAGATGGTAAAGAAGCTATGATCCATGGGCGAGAGAAACACAAGACTGACAGGCTGGGACAAGGATATGAAGCAGGCAAGCGAGAGTGACAGGAAAGCCACCCAATGGTGAGCACTTGGCGGGCACTAAGTGCCTGTATGTTCTTGGAGAGGCCACTATGTGCCTCCCAACAGACAGCTCGTGCACTGTCTTGTAGGCGAGACATGATCAATATCCGCAAGTGCAGCACTGTGTTAAGAGCATGTCTCTGTTGAGGGAACAGATGCAAAACAAGGGCAGGGTGCTTGATTCCTAATAATGATGACCTTGCAAACAGGAGAACAGAAAAGTGTATTTGCCTGATAACGTAGAGTATGTGCATATGTTCATTTACTAAGGTATTCTCTTCTAAGCACTATGTGTGCCAAAGATCACACAGAGTGGCAGCTGGGACTCATCACATGAACAGATTACAATTGGGAAGGAAAAAAACAGACAGGGTGCATCTGAGGGGGTGGTGTTGAGAACCTTTCTGATCTTAGCAATTGTCAACCTGCACACAAGCATTTTTAAAGTGACCAAGCACTACAAAGTAATGCAACTAGCCCAGTATCACATGATGCGTACAACAGGAGGCTGAAGGATTACTAAGTTTATTCCAGTTGATACAACCAACAACTATATCACTTCCTCCTAAAACTCTACACAATCTTTTTATCCACCCCAGACCGGAAGGGTAAAATGATGAGGGGACGCGCTATTACAACACGTGTCCTGCAGTTCTCACATACATGCTAGTAGAAGGGCGTTAATCAACAGGGCTGTGTTAATGACCGGGAACTGGGCAGTGGGCCTCATGGGGCACGCTCTCAAGCCCCTCCATCTAAGGACAAGGGAGGTCCTGCACAAGTGAGGGGGGCAGCTGGGACTGACCAGGAGTGCCTCACAGGGGCAGTGATAAGGGCTCAGAGGCAGGAGGCGCTCACTGCACCCCAACAGCAGGTTTCTTTTCATAAACTGGAGGGCAGGGTTGAGATGTTCTCTGCCTGTGTGGGAGCCCCGGTCAGTCTTCCTAAAACACTGGAGCATGGGCAGAAATATAACAAGCATTTGCAATGCAATAGAACTCGCATTTACGCGAGACGTATTGCATTGCATCACGGACAACGGGAGGAAGCACGGGCAAAGGGAGTGCAGGCGGGGGAGGGGGGAGAAGGCACAGACAACGGGAGTACGGGCGGGGGGAGAAGGGGGAGAGAAGGCACAGACAACGGGAGTGTGGGTGGGGTGAGGGGGGAGAAGGCACGGTCAACCAGAGTGTGGGGAGAGGGAGGGGTAGAAGGGGGCAAGAAGGCACGGACAACGGGAGTGCGGGCGGGGGTGAGAAGGCATGGAAAAAATAGTGCTCACAGTCTAAATAACACGTACCATACCGCGTAACTCTCGAAGTAAAGGGGCCAGTAGCCATGGGAGGGTACAAATGACGACATGGCCAGAATAAGGAGGGACTAACAAGCCTCATAATCAATCAGAATACAGCATTTACGAAGGACAAAGACACAAGCCAATAAAAAAATGGGCAGGGCAGTGGGTGGGGCTTCCCTCACTGTAGTGAACTACCACAGATCTTCCCTAGAGCAGAGCTTGCGCTCTGACTCTAGGCTCGACCTAAAAAGAAGAGGAGGCAAGTGACTTCATAGTTGCCGAACTGACCTGGTGGTTTCTTAAAAAGGACACACTGAGGGCACCAGTATCATTACTGTCCGAACTAGTGATTGACCATTTACTAGTTAGGTAATGGGAAATTGGATACAAACCCTCAAGGGAGTGCATGCATTCAAGCACAGATCCCTTTTTTGCCTGGGCCTAGATAGTCCCTGGGTTCTTGGATAGAGTAGCCTTTAATTTATTTTACTGTATTAAATACCCTCTGAGATTGCCTAGGGATTCTCCAATGCCTCTCACATTCATGAAGGAGATGAGAGACTCAAGCAGCTGGCTGTTGACGCTTGACGTTGTTTGACGTTTGTGATCTCTTGGCATCTTGCTGCAGGCTCTCTGGTTGCAGTGGGATTGGATGGACATGCCAGGCCACCGGTCAGTGCAGTCATACTGCCGTGCTCTGTGATGCAATCGCCAGTGGCAATGACTTCCAGAGTACCAACTTCCTGGTTGTTTTCCCCTGCTTGTCTCGCTGGTTGGTTGGCTATGGGGTTTGGGTGGGGTCCAGGCAAGTGAGTGTACTGATCATTCCTCGGCCAGTGCAGTTTCCCGCCAGTGTGGCTTGACCCACTCTGGGGTGCCGTGGGTGCCATGGAGTAGGCGGATCATTGACAGAATATCGACAACACTAATATCGACCTACAGATATATCGGGACATAAATAACGTTGTCAAAAATATCGACCTCCTATCTTCATAAAGGTAAGTACCAAAATATCGAAAAAAAATATCGTTGTTAAAAATATCGAAGTACAAAATATCGTTTTTTTTATATGTATTATAAATAATGTAAAATAAATTAAATATTACATTTTACTTAAAAAATATATTTACCTTTATTTGTAAATTTTAACAATTATAAGTAATAAATGTAATTTAAAAATAAATTAAACATACATATATAAAATGTAATAAATATATATTTTCTTAAAAATAATTAATAAATAATAATTTTAATTAATTATAAAATGTTAGAAATATATTAAAAAATAAAGATAAATATATATATACATACACCTGTAACATAACAATTAAAAAAATATATAATATAAATAAAAATATTAAAATATGTAAAATTTTATAAACCTACATTTTAAACTACATTTAGTGCAACAGTAGGGAAAGTGTTGGATAGCAGAGGGTAAAAAATTACTATTCCCACTCCAGCGAGTGCAATAGTAGGGAAAGTGTTGGATAGCGGAGGGGAATAATTTACTATTCCCACTCCAGCGATTGCAACAGTAGGGAAAGTGTTGGATAGCGGAGGGGAATAATTTACTCTTCCCACTCTAATGAGTGTAACAGTAGGGAAAGTGTTGGATAGCGGAGGGTAAAAAATTACTATTCCCACTCCAGCGACTGCAACAGTAGGGATAAAGTGTTGGATAGCGGAGGGGAATAATTTACTATTCCCACTCCAGCCATTGCAACAGTAGGGAAAGTGTTGGATAGCAGAGGGGAATAATTTACTATTCCCACTCCAGCGATTGAAACAGTAGGGAAAGTGTTGGATAGAGGAGGGGAATAATTTACTATTCCCACTCTAATGAGTGTAACAGTAGGGAAAGTTTAGGATAGCGGAGGGTAAAACATTACTATTCCCACTCCAGCGACTGCAACAGTAGGGAAAGTGTTGGATAGCGAAGGGGAAAAATTTACTATTCCAACTCCAGCGATTGCAACAGTAGGGAAAGTGTTGGATAGCGGAGGGGAAAAAATTACTATTCCCACTCCAGCGAGTGCAACAGTAGGGAAAGTGTTGGATAGCGGAGGGGAATAATTTACTATTCCCACTCCAATGAGTGCAACAGTAGGGAAAGTGTGGAAAAGTGTTGGATAGCGGAGGGAAAAAAATTACTATTCCTGCTCCAGCAAGTGCAACAGTAGGGAAAGTGTTGGATAGCGGAGGGATAAAAATTACTATTACCACTCCAGCAAGTGCAACAGTAGGGAAAGCGTTGGATAGCATAGGGGTAAAAATTACTATTCCCACTCCAGTGAGTGCAACAGTAGGGAAAGTGTTGGATAGCGGAGGGAAATAATTTACTATTCCCACTCCAGCAAGTGCAACAGTAGGGAAAGTGTTGGATAGCGGAGTGATAAAAATTACTATTCCCACTCCAGCGAGTGCAACAGTAGGGAAAGTGTTGTATAGCGGAGGGGTACAAATTACTATTCCCACTCCAGCGAGTGCAACAGTAGGGAAAGTGTTGGATAGTGGAGGGGAATTATTTACTATTCCCACTCCAATGAGTGCAACAGTAGGGAAAGTGTTGGATAGCGGAGGGGAATAATTTACTATTCCCACTCTAATGAGTGTAACAGTAGGGAAAGTGTTGGATAGCAGAGGGTAAAAAATTACTATTCCCACTCCAGCAACTGCAACAGTAGGGATACAGTGTTGGATAGCGGAGGGAAATCATTTACTATTCCCACTCCAGCGATTGCAACAGTAGGGAAAGTGTTGGATAGCGGACGGGAATAATTTACTATTCCCACTCCAGCGAGTGCAACAGTAGGGAAAGTGTTGGATAGTGGAGGGGAATAATTTACTATTCCCACTCCAGCGACTGCAAGAGTAGGGAAAGTGTTGGATAGCATAGGGGAATAATTGACTATTTCCACTCCAATAAGTGCAACAGTAGGGAAAGTGTTGGATAGCGGAGGGGAAAAAATTACTATTCCTGCTCCAGCAAGTGCAATAGTAGGGAAAGTGTTGGATAGCGGAGGGATAAAAATTACTATTACCACTCCAGCAAGTGCAACAGTAGGGAAAGTGTTGTATAGCATAGGGGTAAAAATTACTATTCCCACTCCAGTGAGTGCAACAGTAGGGAAAGTGTTGAATAGCGGAGGGAAATAATTTACTATTCCCACTCCAGCAAGTGCAACAGTAGGGAAAGTGTTGGATAGCGGAGTGATAAAAATTACTATTCCCACGCCAGCGAGTGCAACAGTAGGGAAAGTGTTGGATAGCGGAGTGATAAAAATTACTATTCCCACTCCAGCGATTGCAACAGTAGGGAAAGTATTGTATAGCGGAGGGGTACAAATTACTATTCCCACTCCAGCGAGTGCAACAGTAGGGAAAGTGTTGGATAGCGGAGGGGAATAATTTACTATTCCCACTCCAATGAGTGCAACAGTAGCGAAAGTGTTGGATAGCAAAGGGGATAAAATTACTATTCCCACTCCAGGGAGTGCAACAGTAGGGAAAGTGTTGGATAGCAGAGGGGTACAAATTACTATTCCCACAGAATAAAATTCAAATTTAAATACAAACAAAATATCAACTACAATACAAAATATAATAAAAAAAAACAAAATAACATATATAAAAATATAAAAATTACCAAAACATATAAACATATTTTAATGTAGCAAAAATCTAAAATTGATATAAAAATATTTTCTTTTTAAATTTAACAAACAATTTACAAACAAATAAATATTTTGTAATAGAAATTAATCTTAATCAAAAAATTAAAAATTAAATAAATGTAATATTTATTTTCCTACCCTATAACACCACACAATTTACAACACACATCTAAATTAAACAAAAAAGTGTACCTCTATAATTAACACAATCAATTATCAATTAAACAAATATTAATAATTATAAAACACATTTAAAAATGTAAACATTGATGTACAAACCAAATGTTACATCTATTGAACCTAAATCCCCAAACAAAATAAAAACTAAACAATTACCAAAAATATTTATCAATTAATAAATGAATATTAATGTTCAAGTAATGATCAATTAATTGAAACTAAATTACTTTCCACCCTCTACCCCAAGAAACACCAAAACACACACCTAAAAATATTTACACAATTTCGATAACTAATTTTACATTAATAAATTAATATCAATTAACAACAAATCATTAATTAATTTTAAATATAATTACTTCCCACTATAAACCCCACAACTCATACATCAAAATTATTACACAATTGGCATATTTAAATTTTAATTCATTAATTAGCATTAATTAACAATTAATTAATTAATTATAAATAAATTACCTCCCACCATATTCCCCTATAAATGCCACCACCAATTTCGTGAAACTTGACACAATTAACATAATTAATTAACAATTAATTAATTAATTAATTAATAACAGTTAACAAGCAAAATATAAATAATTATTAATATATTAATTCACGCAATTAACACCATAAAATAACATTAATTAAACATTATATTAAAAATATTAATAAATGTATTAAAATTAAATTTCTTCTCACCCTACTCCCCTTTCAACCCACAACCCGCTCCTAAAAAAAACCACAATTGACATAATTATCAATTAATTAATAATTATTAACAACCAATTAATACATAATTCATAATAAATTAATTCCCACAATTAATAATATAAAATATAAAATAAATAAATAGTAATTAATAAAAAATAGTAATACATTAATTATAATTACATTACTTCCCACCCTATTCCCCTATAAACCCACAACCTGCTCCTAAAAAAATGACAATTAACATATTTACCAATTAATAAATCAATAAAAGTTAACAGCCAATTATTAATTAATTAATTATAAATTAATTCCTACAATTAACACTATAAAATCAAAAATAAATAAATACTAATAAATAAAAATTAATATTCAATTTATTATAATTAAATTACTTCCCACCCTATTCCCCTATAAACCCACAACCCGCTACAGAACTAAAATGCAAAATTTAATTAATATAAAATTAATAACTTCTAAAAATGTAACGCATATATTAAAAAACAAATGCAATACTTAGACAAAAAAATAGAGTACATTTAAAATACATACTAAAATACATAACTAACTTAAAAAACGATATTTTTTACAACTATATTTTTGCAAACGATATTAATTACTTCGATATTTTAGAAAACAATATTTCTTACCTGAAACTCGATATTCTTGACCACGATATTGTTGCAGTCGCTATTTTTGTATCTCGATATTTTGCACTCGATATTAGTGCAAGTCGACATTTCCTACTCGATATTCTGACTCTTTACCGGAGTAGGCATGCAGCTCCATCAGCAGAAGACTCCCAGTGCGCTCTCTAAACAGAAACTCCATTTATACTGCTTTCCCAGTTTTGCTAGCTGCTATATATTGCTTATTGGTGTTTGTCTGCTTCCTTGTGAAAATTTTGTGACCCCCTTGGTTTTACTGAGAGGCCACCGCTGCAACAATACAGCAGGTATATTCCTCAAAATGACGATATAAAGCAAGATTGTTATCATAATTCACTTTAAAAACTCCTCTTACTTTGCAATCAGTGGAACAAAAGTAAACATCAATATCCATGTTAAAAGAATAACCAACAATTTGTTAGAGAACATAACCAGACATTTGACCTCTTTCTTCAAGCATCCACAAATGTGTCAAGATTAACATAGAATTTTAAGTAATCTTTATTTATTGCTCGGACTTTCCCAACCCACCAAATATCGGCTCCGACGCACAGTTTGGGAAATGTTGATTTACGGAGCTCTGTCTCATAACAATTGCTTGCCATTCGGGAGCCAGGACGGATGATATAGGTAAAGGAATACTTTTAGCAGCTAAAAGGGATATGATGAAGGGACAAGTCTGAATGCAGGCAACTCATTTCAATCTTGGGCGAAAAGTACACAAATCTTTTTTAGAACTTGTAACATCGCCCCAGCCGAGATACCCATAAATTACTATGCCACATACGCCACTTGGTATCACTTATCTTTATTCGTCTGCGTGTAACTGCGAACTTCACCTACTAAAGCAAGCTTCACTTCAATAAACTTCATTCATTACGTCATAGCTCTGCGGAGTTCATCAGGAACTAAAAGGGTTCTGTCATTGTTAACTTGCAAGACACTACCTTCCCCCCTCTGTTAAACGAAAACATAACAATTTTCCAAAATACATAGACATATATACATTTAAATCTCTTCAAGTATTCTCTTTGACGCTGTAATTGTTCGACCTGAATGTGCAGTTGAGACCTGCCTCCATTATGATCCAACATATGCTGTGATGGTGAAAAGGCAACAGCAGTCACTGGTGCTTCAGAATCAGTCCCTCCTTCACCATGGAGATCTGGTGAATGATGAATCAAATCCTGAAAGTGAGAAGAGTCTCTGGTGACAGACTTCCCAGGGCGCTGGGCAGTCACCCGTGTTGTTTGGTCAACACCATGTGAAAGGGAGCATCAAAGGGAGAGGCATATTTTCTTTTCCACATCTGACGTGTGAGCACTGTGTCTCCTCTCTGGAAGATGATGTTTTTCGCATGTCATCTTCAGTCAGCATATGTCTTCATCTTCTGTTTCTGATCAAAGTCCCTAGTATGAGTTGTATTCTCATCTCTTTCTCTCTGATTGGTGCACTGAGGTATCTTGGTTGTCATTGCTCTCCTGAATATCAATGTCGCCAGACTTTCACCGGTGGTCGACTGAGGTGTTGAATGGTAAATTCTCAATGTAGAGTTTAACACAGTTTTTAAATTGAGCTTCTCAAGTGTAGCATGCTGCATGGCTTTCTTTAGCATACTCATAACTCTCTCAACTAGTCAGTTGACCTGAGGCCACAGAGGAGTGCTCTTTTGATACATTTCACTCAGATGCTCTAAAAAGTTGTTAAACTCTCGACTATTAAAGGTGGGCCATTCTCAGATTTTAGTATGGCTGGAACACCCCATGTCGCACAGATGCCATCCAGTATCTCAATGACTCGTTCTTGGATGAGAGATCCTCAATTAATGGAGATCACAAGTATTTGTCCACAATCACCATCAGATGATGTCCGTTATCGAGTGGACCAAAATAGTCAATGGCTATTCTCTCCCAGGCATGCTTCGGGAATTCTGACATGTTTAGGCTGTGTTGAGTAACTTTTGTAGGTAGGTAGTTGCATAGACGACAGGCCTTTAATTCCTTCTGATCTCACTCGTTGAGATAGGGAAACCAGACTTGGTCTCAGAGAGTTCATTTTGTGGCAACGATTCCCCTATGTCCTTCGTGGGCCACTTCGATAATTTTCTGCTGCAGACTCTCCGAAATCAATATAACTCCCACTTGAGTTATAGACTGTTCATCTTTGACATTTCTGTATTTTTGATATTCACCCTCACTGGTGAGAAGTTGAGTGTGCTGGTTCCACGACTGATGTGTAACTATATCTTTCAACTTTAGCATGTCACTATCATGGCAGTGATAATATGGGCTAGCGAAATAGCAGCTGGTGTGTTTGATTTTACAATAAAGTTGATATAAGCTTCAGCTGACTTGGATGGAGTGCCATGACCTTAAATGAGCTCTCTGGAAAAGTAGTCAGCAGGGTTGTGATCCTTTCTTGGATGATGCACAATGTTATAATTGTACTCTTGTGGCCATAGTCCCATGGGTGTCGATTCAAGAAAATGCCAGGGCTAGCAGAAGAGACATCAGATAAACTTTGACCATAATGACATCACAGGAAGTGACATCAAATGACTGTTAACCATAATTATTTCAAGAAGTGAGTGTCACATGACCCGAACATCACACTCACACTCTCTTGCACCCCCTTGCACTCATTCATAATCTTTCTCACTAACATGCATCCACTCTTAATCTTACTCATGCTCACTCATAATTAATTACCCCTCCTGAACCAAAGTCAAATCCCTCCTGAAGAAGCCCTCCGCAGACCCGATGGACCTCATGAACTTCAGGCCCATCTCACTGCTCCCTTTCGCCGCCAAAGTCATCAAGAAAGCTGTCAACACCCAGTTAGCTCACTTCATAGAAGTCAACAACATCCTGGACACCTCTCAATCCAGTTTCCGCAGCAACCACCGGACCAAGACCGCCCTCATAGCCGCCACCCACGACATCCGCACCCTCCTCGACCAAGGCCACACAGCAGCGCTCATCCTCTTGGACCTTTCAGCAGCCTTCAATACTGTCTCCCACTGCACACTAGCTACCAGACTCCATGACGCCGGCATTCAGGGAACAGCCCTAGACTGGATCCGATCTTTCCTCTCAGGCAGAGCACAAAGAATAAGACTCCCACCCTTCCTACCCCAGGGATCCTCCCTCAGCCCCACGCTCTTCAACGTCTACATGGCCCCACTCGCAACCATCATCAGAAAACACGGACTCAACATAGTCATATATGCTGATGACACCCAGCTCATCCTCACCCTCACAAAGGAACCCGACATCACCGTGTGCAGTTTCCGAGAAGGGATGAAAGGCGTCGCAACCTGGATGAGCAGCAGCTGCTTGAAGCTCAACTCGGAGAAAATAGAAGTCCTCATCCTCGGCTCCACCTCCTCTGCATGGGACAACACCTGGTGACCCCTCGCCCTTGGAAACCCGCCCACCCCAACAGACCACGCACGCAACCTCGGCATCATACTTGACTCTACACTCACCATGAACCGCCAGATCAACGCCATTTCCTCCACTTGCTTCAACACCCTCCGCATCCTTCACAAAACCTTCGAATGGAGACCCCCAGATGCCAGGAAGACCGTCACTCTCGCACTCATCACCAGCAGACTGGACTACGGAAATGCCCTCTACGCCGTAAACAACAAAAACCTATGGGTTTAGACGCAAATCCATATCTACAAACATTGGTAGAGAGAAATTTGTGGCAAAATCTTACGAATCCTCGAGACAAGAATAATGAGGAGAAGTGTTTTAATTTCTCTTCAATTTCCAACTTTGCCCATGTGCTGCATTGTACAGCACACATACAAAGTGGGAAAAGCCTTAAAGCATAGTTTTTGTACTGGAAGGAAATCTTTACAGTACAAAACCTATGCTTCAGAGAATGCACACACCCTTGCACTATACCGCAAGTGTTTGTGGATTGGCATATGGCTGCCCAAAGTGCACCAGCGCACAGGGAGGGAAACAATGCACCATATGCTAGTACATATGGTGCATTTGTTCTTTTTTCCATTGACACAATGCAGTGCATCATGTTTGGTGTAGCGTTGCTTGAGTCAAAGAATACTTAATCTGGGCCTCAATCTCACACAATCTCATTCACTACTTGTGACTGACTCTCACTCACTTCCTCACACACATGCTTACACATACAGACCATGCTCACACATACACACACACTCTCTCTCACATAAGCACACACTCACCAGCAAGCATGCATACAACATATATTTAAAAACATGTGTACTTGCCACAGTTATTAGTATAAAGGAAAACATGATGAAAATTAAGAATGTGGAGCCCCCGCGCTCTTCGCACTTACTTTGCCACCTCTGAGGCCAGGGGTCGCAAAGGCAGTGCCAGGGGCCAAAGAGACAAGCTAGGGGTTGCAGCTGAGACCCCTGGTGACCCCTAAATTATGTCAATGTGCAGTCCCAATCATTCAATGCGAGGAGGCAACTTGTCCTTTGGATTTCCAAATATTGTTAGTAAAGCTTTTTGATCCGTTACCACCATAAAAGGCTTTCCGTACGGGAATACATGGAAGTGTTCACATGCCCATACCATTGCTAAACTTTCTTTTTCAGGTTGTGAGTAAGCATGTTCTGGTTGGGACAAATTCCTACTTTGATACGCCACTGTATGCCTTCGAGCATTTGAGTGTCTGCTGTGCTGTGCAATGATAGCACCTAACCCAACTGGGCTAGCATCAGCAATAACCTCTTTATGAAGTTTTGGATCGAGATAATCCATTTCACTAGCATTCTCAATGGCCTGTTTGATTTTCTTAAAACTATTCTCACATTCATGTGACCACTGAAATGAAACAATCTTTTTAGTCAACTCTCTCAATGGAGCACTTACAGTGGCAAAGTCTTGTATATATCTAGAACAGTAGCTGGCCATGCCAAAAATGAACGTACCATTGAAATATCTTATGGGGGATCATCATTTGACAGTGCTTGTACTTTAGCAGGATCAGGTGTCATATCTCCATCAGAAACTTTATCTTAAGGAGCTCACATTTATCTGCATTCAACATCAAACCTGCTTCAACCAGTAAATGACATACTTGTGTGAGAGCCTTATCCTGCTCTTTTTGGGTAGCTCCGAAAACCCATATGTCATCACTATAATTGAATGCATTCATGTCAGGCTGTATGATACGTCAATGATGTCTTGAAAACATTCTGCAGCTGATGACACACCAAAGCTTAGTTGTTTGTTTCTAAACAAACCAACATGTGTAGAAAAGGTTGTAATTTACCTGCAGTTTTCTTCAAGTTCCAAATGATGATAACCTTTATTCAGATCAAAGCGAGGGAAAACATTTACAACATTTAAATGTATTATCATATCAGCAATATGTGGACTTTGATGTCGTTCTCGTTCAATTGCCTTATTTGCCTTATGCATGTCAACGCATATAGATACCACTCCTTCACTGTCCTTTTTGGGCACTACCATGATGGGAGAAACACATGGCATTGGGCCAGTAGAATGCTCAATGATCTCATATTTAAGTAACAATCCAAGTTCTTTTTCAACAGAATCTTGAAACAACAAAGGGAACTTACTTAATATTTAATGATGAGCATTCATGTTGTAGTTCACGGAAATCATTCCTATTTCATCAGCTGTGCTGAAGCTGAGTAGACAGGCAATTGATGCTGTCCTTTAAAGCACATGGATGGGTGCTTGCACCTTTGTTTTCTTGTGTTTCATCATTGCTACAAATAAACCTTGATTTTTAAGGGTGTTGATGCAGCCCATGTATACACTTTTGTCTTTGATGGCATAAGTTGTGGTAAGGGAGTCAATTCATTATCTTTCTCCTCAGGCATGATGTTTATCGACACACCACTGTCGATGATGAAAAGCAACAACCAACCACATATTTTCAGTGTAATTTTCGGACAATGTTTGAACAACTTTGGTGCCATGGCATGTCGACTTTCCTTTGACTGACATTTTTTTTCACATAAAGGCAGTCCAACATGTGCATGCTTTTCCGAAGTAAACAATGACATGGCATAACCATCTTCTTCACTTTCACTTGATATTGAAATGGAGAAACTGTTTGACGATGATTTAGATGACAATTGACTTCGTTCAGTGTCGATTTGTCATATCTGATGTCTCCTATGGGACTTGTCGGTGTGTTTGTACATTGCTTCTGGAACGTTCTGGCAGGCATTTTCTCTTCGCGCCATGATGCACTTGTTTTTTCCTTTGGTTTGCATGTCATCGCAAAATGGTTCTCCTTACCACAGCCCTTGCATACCTGTCCAATGGTGGGACATTTGTTGTCGTGTGGAAATGAAAATCCACATCTAAAACATAACTTCTTCTGTGTAGACATCACCTTGAGTCCTTCAGTTATTTGCTTTGTCTTGCTTTTTACACTCATGGCTGATTCATTCTGGGCACCTCCGGCCTCCATGTCAGCAGCTTGTCGATCGACAAGTTCTTCAGCTCTTGAAGTCATTAACACTCGTTCCAGACTCTGAGTTTCTCTCAGTATTCGCCATCTGAATGAATGGGACCAGCATCATCAATGACCCTGAGACATATGGCTTCTTCGTCATTAAATTAATTGAACTTGCAGTATTTGATGAGTGTGTCAAGTCTTTCTACAAATTAATCGATGGTTTTGCCAAAAGTCTATTGTTCCTGAGTGAAAATATATCTTTCGCAGTCAACATTTAGCATTGGATTGAATTTGAGATTCAAGGTTTCCTTAATCTGACGGTATGTGATTTATTCGTCAGTTCATTTCTTTATGAATTCCTTTAGCCATCACCAGCAAGATTTTTGAGGTGTTTTATAATCTTTTTCTTAACAGTCTCTTCAAGTGCATCAATGAAATCTCCTAATGTCTCTATCCATGTAGTCCATAGGTCACCAATATTTTGCTTTTTGGTGGTATCGAATGATGATTGTGATTTCAAGAAAGCAGCAGCTATGTAGACCAGTGTGGAACTTAAAGAGGAGGGACGTGATGGTCTTGGCAGTCTTTCGGTCACTGTTTCTGGCTTATTCTCTCTGAGACCTTGTGACGTACTGGCCTCTTGCTCATCCTTGATGATAACTGGAAACATGATTTTCTTCTTGGTCTCCACTGGAACAACAACCTGCAACTATTCCGAACCACTCGCTGACTTTCACTCTTCAAAGACCTGTGAAGTTATTCTGAGCCCCTCTCAGTGGCTTTGGTGGCTCCCTCTTCAGGTATGGACGGCTCCATAAAGACAACCCAGGCACTTCTCTTTGGGCTGCTTTGCCCACTGCTGCAGTATGAAGACACTCTTCAATTACTTCTGGTAAACAAACAACCGTTTCTTGCATCTAGGTCACTTTGCTTCTGGTGTCTCTGTGCACTTGCTTACTCTTGGTTGACCTCTGCCTCGCAGCACTTATTATCGCAGTATTATCTTGCACTAGACTGTCACTTTGTTCTTTTTGACACCGGATTGATCTCTGCTTCGCAGCACTTGTAATCGCAACTCTATCACTCCGTACTAGGTATGTTGCGTAGTTAGCATGGACCTTTATGTATGGCATGACCAACAGGTTCCCATCCAATGATGTGTAGATTCCCTGTAAATGCTTTCATTTTCAACTGTCTCACAGCAGCTGGAACTGCGCTTTGATTCCACATGCTTTCAGCGATGATTCTGTACTTCAACGACAGCACACGCATGAACGGTTTGCCTGGACCATGGCAATCTCTTTGAGAGAGCACTGTCAATTTTCGGGTTACTTATCCGCTATCTCATCAACATTTGTAGACTCTTCCCAGCCGGTGTACCTGTAAATGACTAGGACACATGGAGCTTGGCATACGTCTTTATTCATCTGTATGTAACTGCGAACTCCACATTCTAAAGTATTCTTCACTGCAATACACTCTATCCATTACATCATAACTCTATGGATTTCATCATGAGCCAAAATGTTTCCATCATTGTTAAATCGCAAGACACTACAGGCCTTGCGAAAGAACAGACTGACTTCTGTTGCCAGACTTGTAATGAAGAAAACAATAAAATATATCGAGGCTCATAGGGTAGTCCCTGTCAGCCATTCCTTTGTTGAACATGAAATTCACATTTGGGATGAGTTAGCGACACAGCGTTTTTATGTTTGGTTGTCAGTCATTATGAATGATGACATTTTGCATATTAGAATTTGCATCTGAAAAGGGGAAGAAAAACCATGAATTGAGTACCTCTTTAGAGAGAGCCGAACCTACACCTTCACATCCATGTGATACTTTTTAATGGATAGGGTGCTCATGAGGTAGATCCATCTGCTATTATCAACATTCAAGATGACTGAATACACTAAAAAATAGTCCTCGGCCTGCTGGCAGGAGGGCTCAACCAAACACTTATCATGCCTGAAACTCCAAGCTAGCAATCCTTATTATGCTTTCACCAACCACATTCTACAAGTCACAGACGAGCCCTTGCACCCCTCTCAACTGTCAGAGCTGTGTTTCACCCACTAGTCCTAATGCACCTATGCTAGCCATCAAGACATGCAGCAGGAGATCAACAGAATATTTAATGGGACACTAAGGGGCCGATTCCGATTCGGGCCGGAAAACATACCGACCGACTCGGTACGGGAATATAGTCCGACCGACACGTACCGGCGCTGCCCGACCTGCGTAGTACGATGAAATGCATGTGAATCACGACCGACTCGTACGGAACACAAGCAGAATGACCGAACCACACGGAAACAAGCTATCCGGCCGGGAAACTACGCGAATCGAGCCGACCGACACACACCAGGAATGAACCCGACAGAAACGTACCCGCGAATTCCGACCCACGCAGTACGATGCAATGCGTGTAAAACCAGACCGAGTCGCACGGAGCCCAAGCCGTACGACCGACACGCATACAAAACCCAGCCGAAGCAACCCAATACTCCGCGACCGACGCGTACGCCGCACATGAAACCCAGCAGAAAGACAGCGTGAAAGACTCGGAGAAGCTTGCACGAGACAACTGCAGCGTCCGACTCGGTCAGAAGAACGTCTCCTACATGCCCAAAAAATACAAAGGAAAAAAAAAAAAAGGGCCAAACAAGCAATGACAAAGTCAATAAATACTGGGGAAAAAAACATGGAAAAAAGACACACCCACAACTCCACCCATATAAAGGCCACAAATCCCTACCATGATCCTTTGCAAATTCAACTGACCTGCCAGCACAGAACACCATCAGACAGCAACCACAGACACACTCACAACTCATCCATCACACAAGCCACACACCATTAGCACCTCACAAATAGCACCCTCACATACACCCAGCAAAACCTACACTCACCCACCCTCACTTGCACACTCACACACACATCAATCCCCACCATCACCCATCACCATGCCTCGAAAGAAGAATCCAAAGTTCCTAGACAGTGAATTGGAAGTCCTGGTAGATGAGATCCTCAGGGTAGAGCCACAGTTGTTTGGTACATTGGTCCAACAGACCCCCATGTCGCAGAAAACCAAGATGTGGGAGAGGATCGTCGACAGGGTGAACGCACAATCACCATGCTTGCGCACAAAGGAAGACATCCAGAATAGGTGGTATGATGTGCGCAGGAGGGTCAAGGCCCTACTCAAGAAGGATTACGCCTTGACTCATCGCACCGGCAGTGGCCCTCCTGCCAAACCAGTATACCTCAGGCCCTGGGAGGAGAAGGTGCGGGCCATCCTACCACCAGAGAGCGTACATGGACTATCAAACATCCCAGAGCCTCGTGAGTACACAACCAATATACCCAATATTGTGTGACAATACACACACATCACTGTCAAGGGGATAGTCAGTCAGTCAGTCAGTCAAAAAAACTTTATTTCGGCTGTACAGCCATAAAAGCAGAATTGATTAAAAACATTCATAATATACAGGAAATTTGAAATAAGAAAGAATTTATACAGTCAGGAAGAAGAACAGAGTATCCTTGCTGCACATATATAGCAGTATACTACAAGTTTATACAATGTATTCTAACCCCTACAGCCACTCATCACTCGATATTTAACAACCTACAGTGTTACTCGAGTCCAGAGAAAATGTCACAATTATAAAAACAATTAAAAAAACGTTTTAAAAACAATATAAAAATAGATTTTGTATTTAAAAAATATAAGATAAAGCAATTAAAATAGCTAACAAGTTTTCAGATGGGAAGATGTGCAATTTTAAGTTAGCAGCATGATCAATGGATAAGCACACTTAAATACTTCCTAAGCTCTTTTTTTAATGATGCCTCTACGAATACACCACATTGCAAACAAAAATTTAGAAGTGGCAAAAACAAATAGTGGGTGCATCTCGTATTTTAATAGCCTGTAGGCCTCTGTGTGGTCTCTGATCCCCACATTTCTACACAGCTGGAGAAACCACTTAGATCTTGACCTTCTATACGCCGGACAGAAGAAAAGAACATGAAGTTCTGTCTCTTCAGTTGACGTACACCCAGGGCAATCCAGTCTGGTGGCGCCCTTCCACTGGTTTGTAAATGCTCGGAGCGGGAGCACAAGGGGATAGTCAAACCTTGCACCCTTAGCAAATCCGCAGCAACCAAAAGATAATCATCCCAAGATGTGTATGTTAGTCAGATAAACACAATACATGCCATCTCATAGTGATATGTAACTGTGTCATGACATGTACAAACATAACAACAAATAGAGCAAGGCAGTGGCACAAATCTAACCAAGAAACACAGTCAGATATTTTGCCACCACTAGAACACCACCTCACAGGGAAGCTCACTGAAAGGAAGGAATTCTGTGTATGCTGGTGAAGTGAGTGTAGCCAATAGCATGATGGGAGTTGTAGTCACAGATATTGGTCACCCTCACAATTGGCCCATCAACACCACTCTGAACCATGCTCACATCACAGGGAGTGGAAAAGAACTGACAAGATGGCTGACACTGGGTACTGCTGTGGGGAGCACAAGGCCCTGCTGGGAACTGTGCAACAACCAACAGCAGGACACCACTGACTGACATCCTGAAAGCCAACTTGCACTCCCTGCAATGGAAGCACGTTCCATGGTGGGATATCTGGCTGGGTGGGAAGGAGGACTGACAGCTCTGACCATAGTTACCAGCAGCTTTTCTCACACACCCCCTTAACACAAACTCCACACAACTCACCTGAGAGAATGCATTGCCTCACACTCTAATTAAATAACCCACAAAGAACTACCACACTGGGTTATGCTGTGTGAAGCATAGGGACACTTTTGGGACTTGTAGCCAAACAAACGCCAGGACAACACTGTCAGCCATCCTGTCAGCACAGGCACACTACCAAACAGGGAAGCAGAGTCAAAAGGAAGGAAGTATGTGCATGCGGGGAAGGGGGGTGTAGGCAATAGCATGATGGGCGTGGTAGTCACAGCTCAACATCCCCCACCCACATGGCCCAGCAAGCTCACACTGAAGCATGCACACCTCAGAGGGATTGAAAAGCCACTTCAAAGATGTCTGACAATGGTGCTCTGTTGTGGGGAGCACGAGGCCCTGCTGGGAACTGTGCACCAAAAAACAACAGGACCACACTGTCAGCCCTCTTGCCATTGCTGTCACACTCACACACAGTGAAGTCCACTCAAAAGGAAGGAAGTATGGGCATGCTGGGAAGGGGGGTGTAGGCAATAGCATGATGGGAGTGGTAGTCACAGCTCAACATCCTCCACCCATATGGCCCAGCAAGCTCACACTGAAGCATGCACACCTCACAGGGATTGAAAAGCCACTTCAAAGATGTCTGACAATGGTGCTCTGTTGTGGGGAGCACGAGGCCCTGCTGGGAACTGTGCACCAACAAACAACAGTACCACACTGTCAGCCGTCTTGCCATTGCTGTCACACTCACACACAGTGAAATCCACTCAAAAGGAAGGAAGTATGGGCATTCTGGGAAGGGGGGTGTAGGCAATAGCATGATGGGAGTGGTAGTGACAGCTCAACATCCCCCACCCACATGGCCCAGCAAGCTCACACTGAAGCATGCACACCTCACAGGGAGTGAAAAGCCACTTCAAAGATGTCTGACAATGGTGCTCTGTTGTGGGGAGTACCAGGCCCTGCTGGGAACTGGGCACCAACCAACAGCAGGACACCACTGACTGACATCCTGAGAGTCAACCTGCACCGACTGCAAGGGTGGCATGCTTCATGGTGGGAGAACTGGGCTGGGGGGAGAAGGAGGTCCGGATGTCAACCAAATACCACCAATGCTGGTCATGCACACACCTCAACATCCACATTGAAATGCATCAGGTTGGCAGGACAATGAGCCACACCAATATCAACCTCTGACTGTGACAACTTAGGACAATGCAATGTACAGGGCAGCATCCAGAGGTACAGTCACAACTGTCATGTGTTTGAACCATTGATGCCTGCAGAAACATAACATACATTGTGTGTCTCTTCCAAAAACAGGTGATGATGGGGACACAGAATGCAATGTACAGGGCAGCATCCAGAGGTACAGTCACAACTGTCATGTTTGAACCATTGATGCCTGCAGAAACATAACATACATTGTGTGTCTCTTCCAAAACAGGTGATGATGGGGACAGCAGCAGATGAGAAGAGTCCTGTCCCAGGCTCCGGGGACCCCTGGAGCTCTGGTGTGGAACAGCCCCTGCCCTCATCGGATGCGCTTGACCAACCTGGCATCTCCGGTGGAGTCATCATGCA